>JARUHE010304996.1:0-12508 GCA_031471125.1 Archaeomysis grebnitzkii | reverse complement strand
ATGTATGTGTGTATATATATAATAAATAATCAAAGTCAAACTTATAAAGCGCCTCTCCGCTGCAATAGCTCAAAAATCTCTCTCCATATATATATGTATGTATGTAATGTTTGGGTGATTGGGTGTGTGGAGAAGTTAGTTTTTATTCAATTGAAAACTGAAACATACTAGCGCTCTGGACGTTAATATGTATACTCATAATATCAGGCTCTAGCTTACATACAAAACAAATATACTCTCTCAGCAGATAGTACAGCGCTAACTGAATGGGACAGCCCTTGACTGTATATCTCGAGAAAAAACAATAAAGGGTTCAAATTTTGTAATGCATAATCATGAGGCACCTGGAGTGGATTTACTGTTCATCAGCCTCCCTCTCACCACACTTCTGTTAAATCAAGATGATTTATCAGTTATTTCTGCCTCTCAATATAGATTCCAAGCCAAGACTTGTATTTATTGATGATTTGTCTAAAAGCTATCAGCCTACCGCACATACAACCTTTCCACACCTTCGCCGAAGAATAACGTTAGAAGAAAAAGAAAAGAAAATGCTTCTTTGTAAATCAAATACAAAAGATGTATAAATTTTGTATTTCCTTAGATTTCTCATATTAGGCTATATAGAAATGTTACAAATCTCCTTGGGAGTGTGAAGAATATCTTAAAACAGTAGATTTATTTGTATTATGTATACTCATACAATAAATTATATAATTTCTTAAAACTACATAGACCTGTAGGAGCGTTTTTGTTATGTATGTTTTAGGTAAATAATAGTAAAGCGTTGCAGTGTTTATTCTTAAATGTAATACACATTTTTATAAAAAAAGATTTTTATAATTTATTTAATTCGGTTAAGAATGGTAGGATACTGTTTGACATACTTTGAATGTATTGGTTGAACAGCGTTTTTCTAAATAGTAATACATACACAATTTTTACACATGCATAGTATATATTTCAATCCTTAAAGTAGGAAATATAAATTAGCATAGTTAGAAAAAAAATTAAAATCTAAACAGCCATATCAAATATATTTAACTAATTCACCTTAGTACAATTACATATTATTAAGACTATTGAGATGGCAAAATCTTAAGTTATAAGAAATAAAATATATTTATGCTGTCTCCTACCTCAAGGAAATTGATTATAAGGAACGATCAAAGAGCAATTAGTGTCTACTCTATATAGAGAAATTATAATTGATAATAACATAACTTTATACAAATTAAGAGGATCTCGATTTAGTTTATATTATGAACTAATTCTAAAAGTGAAATGGTTGCCATTATTTAAAATAATTCTAGGTAATGTAGTTAATTTTAAAAAAGGTATTTTGATCATAAGTACAGAAGTCGATTTTAATTTGTATAAAGATCATCTGTTTTTATCAATAATAAACAAAATTAAAATGATTTAAAACAGAAAATGTGATGTATACATCTATGATATATATGATAGAAATCATGGTATATAATAAAATAAATATTTGTTATTTGAGCAAAAATAAATATATATATATATATATAACAATAAAATATTTAAATATATTTTTTTAAAGTATATATATATATATATATATATATATAGCATATAATATACAGGGTGGCCGAGAAGTCAATAATGAATTTCAAAATAATGTCATTTTACCATTAATAATTATCATTCTTTCTATGTCAGTTATTGTATAGTAAATACTTTGTAAATTAATCATGATTAAGTATAGCATCGAAGATCGTACCAAAATGTTAAAATTTTTAATCAAAATTAGGGGCCAATTCAGGCCTATTTTGAATTCTTGGTCGCAGAAAGTTTTCAATCATGGTCTAGTATCGTAATCCAGTCACAGTGACAGTATTTCCGTCTTCATCTTCAAGGAATAAGACCCGATAATCTCCTCCGCTGTCATTGCACACCATACGGTGCACTTTTTGGGATGTAATTGCCTTCGACGATCTCTCACTTGAAAATGACGTTGATAAGCTCTTTGTGTTAAAATAATTGACCCCTGATTTTTATAAAACAATTTAACAATTTGGGTACGTTCTTCGACGTTATTTGTTATTTATGATTAATTCCCAATGTATTTTCTACACAATATCTGCAATAAAAAAAGAATTATTAACGGTAAAATGGCAGCATTTTGCAACTCCTCAGTGACTTCTTGAACACCCTGTGTATTAATTATATATGTATATATAACACAAACATGGAGGCATTTATTTATATATCCGTAAACATATTCAGTTAACAGCATCGGGCTCCAAACATACTCGTATGTGTATATAACAATTATCAAGGGAGATGTCTTCGAAGGTAAACATTTTTAAGGAAATTCGCCGTAGTTTTCCTTGTAATTCATACCACCCACCAAATCATTCTAATGACCTAACCGTAGGTCAAGAAATTAAAAGATACTTTATTAATGTTCTTGTGTATTAGCATTAACTAAAAATTTTAAATTAATGTTTTCAAATAAAGCTCAAAACTTGAAATATGACAGTTGTTGCCAATTGAAGACAAAACTCCTTACTTGATAGATGTGATGCCATTGTTTAAAATATTTAATAATAACCTTAAGTGTTATGAAGAACCTTGGATCTTTAAAGATAATCTTCATGACACAGAATACTTATGATCGATATCCGTGAAGTTTAACGTTCGGTTAATGATGTTTTAATAAAAAGATACATTTTTTTAATATTTCAAAGGAAGATAAAAAATTACATTCAACAAAGTTTAATAATCTCATGGAAAAACTAATGCTATTATCTGGGAAATTCAATAATTCAAAAATAGATTAATGACATAACCCCATAAATACGTTATACATAGCTTATATACAGTAGTATTCATCTTATCTTTTTAGCTCATCACGATGTGCGTTCTTGACCCAACTTTTCTTGATTTAAATCACATTCACACAATGGTATACAACTTTTGTTTAATAAAAATTGAATAGCATTGTGTCAACGTGATTTAAATAAAAACAATTAAGTTGATTTAAAAAAAAAATATGTTTCGTCGAGAACCAAAACATGTGTGGCAATTCACTGACCAGACAACTTTTCTTATTACAAGATCCATCTTGTGGTGAAAATTAAATATTTGGAAACAAAACATATTAATTGAAAGTTAGTTTTCTTGTTTCGCAAAAAAACTTCCATGGATTGGCATCGGGACAGCACAAGGCAGATGCACCTCTGCCCTGGCAACTACTGTGAGAGTTGCGGCATCGATGAAAAGCAGACTGCAGTAATTTTTGTCGTCGCCCTTCAGGTTGATTGTGACTATTATTCCATCGTCTTCGTTGTCCTGAGAACGAAAACAAACTCGATAACAACAAACAACAATAAACTTTAAAATCAAATTCATTTTAAATTAATCAAAATAATCTTACCATCTTGTCAGGGTTCGAAAGGAATATCAGGTCTCCAATGTAACGATCTTTTTCTTGGAAAGAGATTTTGTTCCCTGTGTCAACGTCTAATTTGAACAACTGTAAAAATATATTTTTTCATTTTGTTTTATATTTTATTTTATATTTAGTTTTCAATTCTATACTTCTATATGGTTTTTGTTTCATTTTATATTTATTTCACTATTCTATACTTCCATATGGTTTTTGTTTTATTGTATATCTATCTAACAATTATATGCTTCTATATAATTTTTGTTTTATATAATTAAATTTGTTTCATAATGTTTAAACTGAAAAAAGTTTACTTCGACCGACCTCCATCTAAGTTAATAAGAAAGATAAAGAGGGCAGCCGGCACCTTCTTCAGAGGTAGATGTTGATACGAGTTATCTATTTAATCAGTTTATATTTTTTTCAAAGTTCTAGCCTCTGATGCCGTTCATTCATCATATTATTAAGCCTAAAATTTATACAAATATGAGATAAGTCAATGAACTTTCCTCACAGCTCTGAAGTCAGGTTTACTGTTTGATAATTTGTCTACTAAAAACTGTTTTTAAGGTGGTACACTAAGATGATACAAGTTCAATGTTATTCACCAGAGTAGATAATTTGTTAAGTAGGAGATTAAAGTTTATTGAACAAATGTATACCTAAAACCATTGGATTATTGTATGTAAGATTAATTGAAGCTGCAAACGTAAACATACTAACATAAAAAAAAACAAGAAAAATGAAAGGTAAAAACTATAAATTATTCTGAAAAACAAACAAAACATTTGTTTATTTTGGTTATAATTTTCATAAAAATATATAATTGTTTTATCATTTTATAGTTTCATTGACATAAATGTGAATAATTACATTCAGAAAGTACAAACACAGCGAAATCTTATACAAATGTTAACAACAATGAAAATAATAAAAATAATAAAAATAATAACACTAATAACAATCTTAATAATGAAAATAATAAACATAATAAAATAAAAATAAAATAATACAAATAATAAACATAATAAAATAAAATAACATAATACAAATAATAAACATAATAAAATAAAAAAAGTATACATAATAAAATAAAAATAAAATAATACAAATAATAAACATAATAAAATAATAAAAAAAGAAGAAAAATAGTATTAACATTTTCATACACTTACCGCGCCAGCGTTTGACCCGTCCATGGCCGGTCCTTGACTCCAAGTGAACCGGTTTCGTTTTCCCCTCCACTCGGGATTCACGACCGGGCTTTCTGCCCCTCCACTTCCCAACCGCTCGCCTGTCAGTCTCACCTGTCAACAAACAATATTACTGAACTCACAAAAATGTTTTTTTTTTCGCAAAAACCAAATGTTCATAGTTTACAAGTTCCACTAGTTATGGCCTAAGGTAATGTATATGAAAAAGTTAGATCTACATTGTTTTATAGTTGTCCACCTTGAAGATGAAACCAAAGGCTTACAAAACGTGAATCTATGCAGTTTGTTATTATTTAAAACACTATAGTTACATAATACTGTCTATTGCTTAAATAAAACCTTTAAAAAGGTAAAAACCTCATTGTTGATTCTGACAGCTTTGCAATTCGTGGGTTTAACCTGTATGAGGTTTCCTTTGCCTTCTAGCTTCAGGGGAACTATGAAGCGGCGAAGGTCGCTAGAAAAGGATTCTCGAAACTTCAAACTTCTTGTTGTTTCTTCATTCTGGAAAATAACTATTGTTATCATTATTATTATTGATGTGAACATTATAATAATGTCATCGTTAGCATAATCATCATTGTCATAATCACTTCTATTAAAATATGGTAATGTGCTGTATAACATTATACAACAAATTAAAAAAAAATCATTACCACTGTCATCAGCATAATTACGCTCGCACTATTTATTTATCAGGTAAGATAATAAAATATATTGCATTGGTGAAAACTTGAAAATGTATTCACACTAAATCATGAATAAGAACTCGCCAATGCAAATAATTATAATTGTTCTTCATTAACATCGTACCAATTTTGCTTTTCTCAGATTCATTTTTAAAGATAATTTTAATGAACAATATTATTCTAAAGAAACAATTATTTAACCCAACTTTTTTCTAAAATTAACCTCACCTCAAGTTTCTCCACATTAAGATTGTGCAAGATAGAGGCGTCCTTGTATACAGGCATCTCCATCACAATGCAATTACTCTCCTCAAAGGCGTTGGAAAAGTGAAGGAAAAAGATGCTATCCGTCACATACCTATTCGGCAATTCCTTCCATGTCTTCCGATCGACTATGTGAATGACTGTCTAAAACATTTATTTTATTCATTATTTGGTTAAAATTATTTTATTATTAGTATTATTATTTTGTTAAAAATATGTTGTTATACAAATAAAGTCTATTCTTATTTAGTAACTTAATAAATGAAATAAAACTGTATAAAATGGATAGTTACATGCAAAGTTACTTAGTTATTTGACGATTGCATTATTATGAGCTTTTGGTAAATTTGATAGTATTTGATAAAACGTTCAAAATTAAGTTTAAATATAAGAGTATACTTTTAAATGATTGAGTTAATCAAAATGCAATTACAATGTAAGGCATGTTAATGTTTTGAATATGTCAATTACTCATTTAATTTCAGAAATGATTTATTAAACCGACCGAACTATAGCTACTACACCATTGTCTTTATATAAGTGCGGGATTGAATAATAAACCAATTACGTCACCCACCCCTTCGTCCACCCACTTGGCTCCCTCGATGAAAGGCACATTCCTGAGGATGTCCGCCACCAAGTCGCAGATGGAGACGCTGAGGGGCTGCTCAATAATGACGAGGAAGTTGTCCGTGATGGCCATGGAGTGCATGTAACACGGCGACATCCACCATCGGGAGGGGATCGACACCTTCACCTCACCCTTGGCCACGTCGCCTGGAGGGGCATTAAAGAGGTTAGTTCTTATTCATTTATTATCAACCCTTTGTTTTATACGGATCACTATAGTGACCATAAAACAATAATGTATCAGAGTTTTTCTAACTGTATTGTCACAAATGATCAGTATCGCAAATGCATAATGGTAACTATAGTGTATCATGGGAAAGAATCCTATTTTGTTTTAGTCCAAAATCATGGAGGAAGGAAATGGACGAATACCAAGCCATTCAATGAGCCCGACTAACTGGCAGATTGTGTAGGAGTTACACGCACTAAAACCCATTAGTTATGAAACGTACAGAAGTTTCACTCTGGAAGAACCAGAGACTATGCACCCAGATATGGGCCCAAAGCAAAACAAATGCTGCTAGGAAATAACTAAAATTAACCTTAAACTAAAACTTGAATTAAAACAAATATTGGTCAATAGCTGTTATTTATGTTTTTTAAACAATATGATATTGTTTTACTACTGTTACGGAATTGTTTTATAAAAAATTATAAGACTTGAACAATAAGAAAGGCTCCATGAAATCCAGGGTTACATTGAACCTCCCATGCCTTGTAACCATAAAGTTGTCATCTCACGGATTGTATATCTGCTTATGTTTCTCTCTCTGGAACATCTCTAGATTTAATTAGTTCATTATCACACGTTTACTTATCTAGTTTAGCTTTGAATATATGAAACAAATTAACTCAAATACTATGAGCTCACATATAATTTTGATTTGCTTCTCTCTACCCATGAAAACGAGTTTACATTGAATTGTTAACCCATTATATTTGTAAAAACATATTTTTAATTGTTAAACTAATGCTCAAATACAATGTTGGTAAAAGATAACATGTGGAACTAAAAAATAAACTTAACTAGCCTATATATACTTTTTTCAATAAATGATATACTCGCCATCTCTTGGAAACTGAATAACAGTGTATTTCGGTCCGGCTAGCCCAACAGTTTGTCCTATAGTATAAATATGGCCATCGCCACCTTTCAAAGGATGTGCTATCTGTGCCATCAAACCGTAGATTTTATTTAAATTTATCTGAAAAATATTTTGCAGTTTATTGTCATTTTTTTAATAACTTTTAAATTAACGTTTCGGTACAACTACTATTTGATATTTCATCTGTCATTGTGTACTGGAAATCTAGAATAAGTTTTTCTTGCGAATTTTTTCTCAACTGAAAACTAAAAATCAATTTGCTTTGAAAATTACCAACACATAATTTTCCCAATACATTAACAAACAGATCATAATAGAAACTAAACTAATTGAGTCACTTTCAGTAACCTTACCCAAGTGAATAAAACACTTTGGTTTTTTAATTGATCATCATAGATTTTTTAATTTTAAAACCAGTGGAATACAAGTTTTAAAGTGAAGTTGGTTTTTGTAAATATACAGTGTTGAGAGGATATATATTACTGTAAACTTTTTCCATATCCAGTAGACATATATATGATCATTGTACTCTTTTTAATATAGGTGAAGCGAAACTCAATTTGAGAAACTGTGTTTTTTTACAATTATTGGTGAATGGTGCTATTAAAATATTATTACAATGGGTGAAAGTCCAAAGCCCTTATTTTGCAACAGAGAGAGTTGATAATACAGAATAGTTTAATAACATTTTGAAGTTATGTACAGTATCTTACAAATAAAGAATAATAAAATAACAATTAATAAAACATACAATGTTTATGGTGTCCAAGGTTTCTGGATGTATTTCAACCATAAATGGAGTCTCGCTCAGAGCATAAAGCTTTCCGCCAATCTTACTGACGGAAACCAAGGCATTGTCAGAAACTACATTCTCCAGGTCAACTGCACTTCTTAATCTGTTGATAAATACGAGAGCACTTTTTCACATGAAGGGAAAATGTTTTTTTTATCGAATTCGTTGTTGATTATTTAAAAAAAATACTCAATACTCCGGAGGTGAATCAATTTACAAAATAAAGTTTAAAGTTTTTCTTCAAAGCACAGTTCCTTAATATATATTTTTCTAGGCGTGAGACGTCTATAAACATTTGCTAATTCGAACAATGTATGATCTTTTTTGATAAAATATAAAGTTCTTAAAATGAACAAAGTTTGTCATTAACATTTATCAAAACAAGTCAAAATAGTTCTTAAGCAATATAACAACCTCGAGAAAAGCCCTTTAGTTTGCACCGAAGGCGTTCCAAACTCGGTTCTAGTTATGGCTCCGGCTTTTTCGTTTTCTTGAAAAGTTTTTGATCTAACAAATCGAGATCGGTAAGTCACTTTTCCGTCTGAAATGGAGAACCTGTGGAACATTATTATTTGGTCATTGAATTTAAGTATAAAATTGTTTTTGAAAATCAGTTATATGCAAAATAAAAAGTAAACACAAAAATATATATTAGGATTGGTTATGTTAGACCATTGTTTAAATATTAATCCTCATATTAGAACAGTTTTGTATAGACTGTATACTTATTTGTTTATACCTACGCTAAATGAACAAAGTGTAAAATAAATTATCGAAAATGTAGTTGTGACAGATTATGAATTAACGTAGGGTAATTGTAGTAATCTGGCAACAAGGCCAGAGTTTTATAATGTTGTTATAATGTAGCTTCGAAAAGAGGAACACGTGTTTTCAAGTGTTCCATACAATTGTAAAAAGAAATGTACTTACAACTGTAATAATGTATTTAATGTGAGAATAAACAATGTGAACTAATGATAAGATATTATCCTTAAATGTAAGTGAAGAACCTAAGTGTATAAGTTGAAGTTACGACAATTACTTCATTAGAATTACTATTGAAAGACACTGTTAATGGCAGCTAAAGCAATGATCTGCTTCATGGTCATTAATTAGACTTTTTCTTTTTCAGATCTGTCTGACAATGGAAACAAGATGCTAACCTAGATATGTTTTTTCAAGGCTCCTCGTCTTTTAGGTTTTTTATCTGGCTTAAAGCATTCATTTGACTGGCTTTGATTTGTGAATATCTGGAGATCAAGAATTTAGTGTTTTAAAATTAAAATATTTTATTATAATTTAAAAATTAATCGGTAATTTAAAATAATTTTTTCTAACATTGTGTTTTTTTAATTTGATGGTTTAGTGGATATATATTATGCTGTCACAGTTACGCTCTTTTTCGACGTCGTCAAGAAAAATGGATTCGATGGAAAAAGCGCCGTCATCCGATCCGCTCGCACCGCCGTATATCAGAACAATCGAATGGAATATGATGGACAAATACAAATTCTTTCCCTTGTCTATGCTAAGTTCATTCTCAGTCCGTTGTTGCCTTTATCCGTTAACGGTCATAAAGACGAGGATACAGATACAAAAACACGCAGAAAGTTACAACGGAACTTATGATGCCTTCCGTAAAATAACAAAAGCTGAAGGTCTTCCTGGACTTTACAAAGGCTTCTGGGTGAGCGCATTCCAAATAGTTTCCGGAGTTTTCTACATAACGACCTACGAGAATGTTCGGACGTTTCTCCAGACTAATAAAATTGTCGAAGACACGCGGGTCCGAGCTCTAATCGGAGGAGGATGTGCATCAATCGTCGGTCAAACTATTATCGTTCCATTTGACGTTATATCGCAGCACATGATGGTCATTGGACAGTTTCACGGAAGAAAAAAGAAATATCTCAATCCACTTAAGATTGATTACAAAGTAAGCCGAGTATTAAGATTGATTATTTTAAATGTTTCACATTGTTTTATGCTGAAGTATATTTTCAGAAAGGTTTGCTAATAATGATTAACCCTTTAGTGGGCAAAAGGATGCTAAAAATTGTTATGTTTGTATGTACAAATTGTAACAAGTTTATTATTGCATTTACATTAATGTTAAGAGTGCTATGGTTAGTAAAATTGCAACAATAAACTTCTAATAATAAATACATATAATAATAATAATAATAAATAAATAAATAAAAATAAATAAATAAATAAATAAATAAATAAATAAATAATAATAAACTTCTATATTACATTTTTTAGGCAGAAAAGTCTTACAAACATACACATTTTTAGCATCCCTAACAGGCCTTTACCCACTAAAGGCTTAAAGGTTTATTTGCTGAAAATATTTTAGAAAATTGTAAAGTTCCAGTTATATCCAAATATCTTGCCTAACTTAAGAGTGATACAGACTTATAAAGTTTACTAATATATGAAACATTAACGAAGTAATCTGTTAAAACAACCAATTGAGTCTGAGAAAGTGTATATATTTTACTGATAACATCCATCAATTGGAGCATTGAGCGGCAAAACAGACTAATTCCAATGGAGTTACTATACCAGTTGGCATACTTTGCCTCTGTCATTCAATTAATCATTGTTTTTCTAAAAATTTACCTTCTATAATTCCTTTTGGATCCTCCCATAAATTTTTTTTTTGTTTTGGTATATCAAAAATTTTTATTCAAGGTGAAATGTGAATTTTTAAGTTTTTTGTAGCTATCACAAAATTTGAGTTCTCTTAAATTTATTTTTTTTAAATATAAATGTTTTTTGCTGTGAACATTTATTTAAAATTGATTTGTACCTTATGTTGACCTTTGCTTTTAAGGTAAATGTTTGTTTTGAACATGAATTTTTTATAGTGGAATTGTCAAACTCTAATTGCTAATTTTAAATAGCCATTATTCAAAAAAATATGGTAGATTAGTTTTTTTTAATTTCTTAGTTAATTTTTTACATAGAGGAAAAACTAAATAATCAATTTTTTACATAGGGCAAAACTAAATAATTAATTTTTTTTAGGGAAAAACGAAATATGAAATTACGAGGTCGATCGTGAAGTCGATTTACAGGAAAGACGGATTGATTGGCTTCTACCGAGGTTATTTTGCCTCCATCTGTGCTTATGTTCCAAACTCGGCTTTGTGGTGGACTTTCTATCATTTTTATCAAGGTAAGTTTTCTTTAGACATTAGGATTTAGATATTATTAGGAATTATACTTTATTAGGATTTAGTATTTACTATTTAGACATTAGGATTATGATTTATAATTTTATTTCAAAAAATGAAAAAACAATTTAATTCATATGATAATAATAATTATAGCTTTTCTATAGCAGTGACACTATTCAATGAATGCTCTTCAGCATTACACATATTCAGCTTTAATTATTACCCACATCACATGATGTATTCGCTAAAAATATGCAGCCAGCATATGGTATGATTTCCAAGCCAGGGTAAGCTTAGCATATGAGATATGGAGGAAATACAGCCACATTTAAATTGTCAATGAATTGCTTGAAGCGGTTTTGAATTGATGCAAATGACATTTGCTTATGCATCACTAATCTTCAGAAGATCTTTGTATCAACTTGGTTATTATCTCTAGTTATACATATTTATACATAGGTACCTTCTAAATTAATATTGTATTGAAAGGAGACCAATAAAAATATAAATTTTATGATGGCCTTCTTTAAAATATAGAGTAAACCATTGCAAATTAGGTCCTGAGAAAACATGATGTAGCCAAAAAGTATACAATTGTGTATTTGCTAATCTACAATTATTTCCCGTTAAAATTAGGGAGTAGTGAATCCAAGTGAAAATATTTAACTTTAAAGTATACTACATAATTAAAATGTTTCTCCTATTTATGTATTTATACATCTATATAAATATGAGGCACTATAGGAACTCAAAAATTACAACCTAATCTGATATTGTAAAATGAGGTTTGGTAGTGCCAGAATTTCCTTGCACCGCTAAACTGGAATAATGCCCAAAATTTCTTCCGTTTGTTTTTAGACCAACTTTGAAAGTTTTAAAAAACTAATTTAAATAAAAGATCAAACTTTCTAATTTAAATATTTCCAGATCAACTTGCGAAATTAGCCCCAAATGGAACGTCGACACTTCTTTTACAGTGCGCAGCGGCTCCACTCGGGGGCGTAACGACAACTTTACTTACCAATCCTTTGGATATTGTACGAGCGAGGTTGCAGGTGAGGATAACGAATGATTCTTTATGGGGTTGGTTTTGTCCAGGGTGCCAAAATCTATCTTTTTATCTTTCATCTCTTTATTGTCGAGCGAGTGAAACGAAGTTAAGACATAGGTGTTACTATTCCGTCGTCGTCGTCCCCCGTCGTCCTGCGT
>JARUHE010304974.1:0-12510 GCA_031471125.1 Archaeomysis grebnitzkii | reverse complement strand
ATTTAGCACAACAAAGGCCTTGGCATCAAAGTATAATGAAGCAAGACTATTAACAAACCATTTAGCACAACAAAGGCCTTGGCATCAAAGTATAATGAAGCAAGACTATTAACAAACCATTTAGCACAACAAAGGCAGCGTAATCTAATTATAATGAAGGAAGACCATTGAGAAACCATTTAGCACAACAAAGGCCTCGGAATAAAATTATAATGAAGCAAGACTATTGACAAACCATTCAGCACAAAAAAGCCATTGGAATCAAGTTATAATGAAGTTAGAACATTGAGATACCATTTATCACGACAAAGGCCTCGGAATTAAATTATAATGAAGGAAGACTATTGACAAACCAGTTAGCTCAACAAATGCTTCGGCATCAAAGTATAATGAAACAAGACTATTGACAAACCAGTTAGATGAAAAAATGCTTTGGCATCAAAGTATAATGAAGCAAGACTATTGACAAACCATTCAGCACAACAAAGGCATCGGAATCAAGTTATAATGTGAAGTTAGACCATTGAGAAACCATTTAGCACAACAAAGGCCTCGGAATTAAATTGTAATGAAGCAAGACTATTGAAAAACCATTTAGCACGACAAAGGCCTCGAAATCAAATTTTAATGAAGGTAGAGCATTCAGAAACCATTCAGCACAACAAAGGCCTCGGAATTAAATTGTAATGAAGCAAGACTATTGACAAACCATTTAGCACGACAAAGGCCTTGGAATCAAATTATAATGAAGGAAGACCATTGAGAAACCATTCAGCACAACAAAGGCCTCGGAATTAAATTATAAAGAAGCAAGACTATTGACAAACCATTCAACACAACACAGGCATCGCAATAAAATTATAATGAAGGTAGAGCATTGAGAAACCATCTAGCACAACAAAGGCCTCGGAATTAAATTGTAATGAAGCAAGACTATTGACAAACCATTCAACACAACACAGGCATCGCAATCAAATTATAATGAAGGTAGAACATTGAGAAACCTATTAGCACGACAAAGGCCTCGGAATTAAATTATAATGAAGCAAGACTATTGACAAACCATTCAGCACAACAAAGGCATTGGAATCAAATTTTAATGAAGGTAGACCATTGAGAAACCATTTAGCACAACAAAGGCCTCGGAATTAAATTATGATGTAGCAAGACTGTTGACAATCAATCAATCAATCAACAAAAGCATTCTGAATCAAATTATAATGAGCAAGTCTTGTGATATGCATTACTTCAAAAGAGGCTTCTAAATCAAATAATCTTTAAAAAAGATTTCTGAAAAGTCATTTAGCTCAGCAAAAGCTTGGAATCAAATTGTAACGATATATGGCAACTGAAAATGCACTTAACTGGTCAGTTAGACCATTATTATTTAAATTATTTAAATTATTTAAATTATTATTTAAATCCACAGGTGTGGGTTGTTACAACTTTACATGTTAGTTTAACATTCAAGTGCTGATAGATAACAATGTTGATTATATTACAGGTACATAAAATTTTAAGCTGTATTGAAAAAATCTTTCATTTTCTCATTTACTTTTAAAGTATACTTTTGGATACTCGAAGAACAAGAACGAGTAAATTCTACGCATTAAAAGCTGTGTTTCTATTGTTAAAAAGTTTCTAGAATGTTAATTTCTTTTAATATATTTTTATATATTTTTGTATTAACCCATTTCTTTCATTTGTTTATAATAAAAATATCTTTAAACCCTCAAAAATGTTTTTGTTAATTATGAATTTGATGATAAATTGGCTAACTATAAAAACTCCTAAAATGTCTCTTATTTAAAAATTATACAAATTAGGCAAAAATGCCCTTCAGGCATTCTACCTTAGAATCTCATGTTCTTTCATTTGGTTTGAATAAACTTTTCTCTAAATCTTCAAATCTCAGTTAACTATAAAATGTTTATTTTAATAAGTAAATATTGATTTAAGAAAATAAATATTTAGTGATACCAGTTATGTTCTTTGTTTTATTTAAACAAACTTTTCTGTAAAATTAATATTTTTAATTATTTTGAAAAAAATGCAACATTTTAGTCTAGTTCACAAATCATACACCGTCCCAACAGCAACAAAATCAACCCCAACAATAACAATAATCAGAGGTCACGTATAGAAGCTGGTTTTACAAACAGAGCTTAGCAAAAAATCAATTTTTTAATAAATTGTTTCTTAAGAGTTTGAAAATGATGTGTGTTTTATTTTATTGTGTGTGGGTGTATGTGTGTGTGTGGGGGGTGTGTGTTTGTGTTTGTGTGGGTGTGTTTGTGTTTGTGTGTTAGTGAGTGTGTTTGTGTGCGTGTTTGTGTGTGTGTTTGGGTGTGTGTCTGTTTGTGTGCGTGTTTGTGTGTGTGTTTGGGTGTGTGTCTGTTTGTGTGCGTGTTTGTGTGTGTGCTGGGTGTGTGTCTGTTGTGTGCTTGTGTTATTTATTTAAAAACTCAATGTCTTTTAAACAACAATGTATTTTAAACAACAATGTATTATTACATGGTTAACTTATCTGATAACTGATAACATGGGAGTTTTGTACAATCTCAAGAGATTAAAATTACCAAATCTTTTCTTTCAACTCCCTTTCAGGGAACTCCTGAAGATCCTTTCCCTAAAAACCCTTCACCCTGTGTTTTATGTCCCAAAACATCTAAACCCAGCTGATAGGGTATCACGGAAGCAGGTTATCATTAATTTCTAAAGAAAAGAAGAGAATGCAATGTTGTTGCTCATTATTTTTTACATACTTTTATACTTTTATATCTTTTTAATCTTAAATGTATCAATGAATAGTGTATGTGTATTATTAAAATAAAATGTTCCGCAAAATGGTTATGTTTTGCAACGCAGGCTCTGCCTTTGTTGAGGAGAGAATGAGGTCTGTGCCACAGTGAGTCATATAAACCTTAATTCCCTTCAGGAATTAAGGCATAAGCTGACCCCTTCATACAATTGTAGATGGGCCTTCAGCCCTACTTACCCCCATCGCCCCTTCAGGGCGATGACGTCACAGCTACCCTATAAAAGTAGGGAGCTCCCTGAAACGGCCTCACATGCAGCTAATATATGTGACTCATACTTCACATATATGTACCATTTGTGATTAATACTTCATATACTTAAACCATATGTAAATCAACTGCTCACTCAAGTACCATATGTGACTCCCACTACCAATACATCAACCAAATGTGACTCATACTTCACATAAAGGTACCATATCTGTTTCATACTTCTCATAAATCTACCATATGTGACTCATACTTCATACACATGTACCATATGTGACTCATATTCCACATTCGTTTACCATATTTCAATCATACTAACATACATGTACCATATATGACTCATCCTCCACATGCTTATACCATATGTGACTCATACTTCATATACATGTACCATATGTGACTCAACTTCCCATACATGTACATTATGTGTTTCATACTTCTCATAAGTATACCATGTGTGACTCATACTTCACAGATATGTACCATATGTGATCTATACGTCACACATGTGTACCATATGTGACTCATACTTCACATATATGTACCATATGTGACCTATACGTCACATATGTGTACCATATCTGACTCACTTCACATACATGTACCAACTATGACTCATACGTCACATACGTATATCATATATGACTCATACTTCACATGCACTTACTATATGTGACTTACATTGCACATATGTGTACTTCACGTACATGCACCATTTGTAATTCATGCTACACATACATGTACCATATGTGACCCATAAATATCATACATGTACCATATGTGACGTATACTTCACATATATGTACCATTTGGCACTCATACGTCACATGAATGTCCCGTATGTGACTCAGCTTTACATATATGTACCATAAGTGACTCAACTTCACGTATGAGTATACCATAATTTGCTCATACTTCACATGTGTGTACCATATATGACTGAAATTTCACATGTATACATCATATGTGACTCATACTTCGAATACATATATCATATGTGTCTCATACGTCATAGAAATGTGCCATATATGATTCATTTTCACATAAACTTACCATATGTGACGCATACATGTACATTCGCCTACCATATATGACTCATACTCCACATGCATATACCATATGTGAATCCTACTTCATATACATGTACCATTTGTGACTCATACTTCACATATATGTACCATATGTGACTCATATGTCACATACGTGTACCATATGGGATTCATACTTCACATATATGTACCATTATAATGTAGCATAAATATGTTGGTTAAGTACACCAAATGTAAGTAATTATAATCATATTTGGTTTCTTGTGTTTCACTTGTATAATGATTTGTACACTTGTTTGATATTGTTTATTCTACCCTCAGATCTTCCAGAAGAAAACAAACAAACCAGTTGATAAAATAAGGAAAATAGATGGTCAAAATTGAACGCCAGGGATATGGTTACAAAACATCTAAATTCAATCTTTCACTAAGGTAATGTTTATCGAAGAAACAACTTTTTGTTTATGGAATAAACAAAATAGAGTAAATCTACATACATCATATTTAAATAACAATAATAATTATAATTTGTTTGAGTGTAATGCTGGAGCTTTTAGAAAAAAGTGATAGCTCAATAAAATTAGATATACATATATTATATACTTCTCAAGTTTTTTACATATGTTTTTTTACAACAAATATGCTCATGCTCGTTTGTGTTTTCATCCTATTTTCTTATCAATAATTCCCCGTTAGCTTTTAGTTTCATTTTAAACTTTAATATAATAAACTATTTAGCACACAACAATATTAGATAAAAGTTATTTACTAGTTTTCAGGTAAAACCCAATAGGGAGAAATGAAACACATTCGGTATTGGGAGATAAATCTAAAACTTAAAAAAATGTTATTTGTCGCAGCCGAAGCCACGTTAGGTAATGCAGATGCATACAAGATAACTATTAACAACTGACTTTATTACAACGTTAGACAATATATAATAATTCTATTATCTATAATACAATATCACAAATCACAAATCACAAATCACAAATATCAACCTACCTCTTCTGATATGAAGTTCAACTAGCCTAAAGAAGAGGAAGATTTTACCAATTGTTGGTTTGATGGTTTAGAAATTTTTGGAATAGTAGATCTTAACATTTTATCTTCATTCAGGTTGTTTTATTTCAACACCGTAATAGTCTGACTCATAATCGGAGTCAATGTCACTTTCGAGGTCAGAATCGATCTCCAGTTCAAAGGCGCTGTCGTACAATTCGGATTCTGACTCGCTGGCGTCAATAGCATCTTCGTTGAAGGCTTTAGAGGTGACTTCGTCAATCAAAGAGTGTTCTCGCTTTATTGTGTTGTACCTTCTGCTCTTTGGATTACTTGGTGCGCTCTCTGGTTCTTCCGATCGGAACTCATCGTTCTCTTTATCCTAAAAGTCAATCTTGTATGCTCTTCTTATAAAATCGCAAACTAAGGTCTTTTAACAATGTAATTATTTCTATTTATTTATTTAGTTTATATTAACATTTCATTATTTTCTTATATTTACTTGTTTGTTTTAATATGTGATTATCTTAGTTTTTTGTTTGGTATTTATTTGTTTGGTATTTATTTGTTTGGTATTTATTTGTTTGGTATTTATTTGTTTGGTATTTTGTTTGTGTGTTTTTTATTTATTTTATAAATATTTCAAAATAATTTGTACATTTAATTTTTTATAATGATCCTTCAATGTGTTCATTACAACCCATACCTAAAAGTTATACTATTTTGATGGCATAAATATGAATAAAATCATCAACTGTTGTTCTCAGCTATAGAGAGCTCGCTCCTTAAACCATCTGCACACTAAAACTATGGTGTAACGGTATTTCAAATTGGTATTAACTATCATTAATGCATTATCGTTCCAGTATTAACTTGCTGAAGATAATTTTGCTTTCACTTTAGAACGTTTTTGTTGAAAACTATTTAACAATCATAAAACTAATTCAAAACTAAAACTATTATTTTTGTTTTTATTTTATTTTTAGGTTTGTTTCTATTTCTATTTTTATTTTCATTTGCCAAAAGTTTTATGTTTTATAAAATAGTTTTTCTAACTACAAAACTTGGATGGAAATGAAAAGTTAGATTAGGTTTTTAAAAAAACTAGTTTGCAGCTACACCAAATTTTAGTTATCGCTAAAAATGATAAAGCAAATAAAAGACAAGATAATTGTGTGAAAGTTACAGATAATTATCGTAAAAATCGAGTATTGTTTTATTTAGCGCCTTTATTATAGTTTGCCATTGTTTTAATTGTTTTTATTTATTTGTTTATTCGTTTTAATTGTTTTTATTTCATTTTATGTTTAGAATTGTTATTTATAATTATTTTTATTTTATTTGTTTTGTTATAATGAATTAAGTATTGTGTTTCAATTAACTTTGCAATTTCGTTTCAAATTTATTTAAAAACTTTCTCTATGGTAATTGTTCTGCACCATAAAGTTAATGTTAATCACTTTTTTAACTTTATTTTTATTTACCTTTTGTAAAGTTGTTCAATTTATACAGTTCGCAAAAAAATTGAGTTTCGTTTTAATGCTGTTTTAGTTCTTAAGTTTAGTTTTAATTTTCGTTTAATCTTTAGTTTTGATCCTATATAATTATAGTCTTAGTTGTACAAATTGATATGTCTTCTACCTTAAGTTATAATAAAGAAAAAAAATGTAATAATTGTGAATTATGAGCAAACAGAAGCAATTCACTAAACTGGTGGACAGCTCTGGGCTATACTGTAAAACTCCTGAAACGTGGACCGAAATGTTTCTTTGTTATAAGAAAAATCTCCGTTTCATGCATACCGATTTAACACAGTCACCCCTGCCTTTGTGTCACGTTTTATTTTTATACATACAAGTGTTGTGGACGTCTTAGGATTTCTCCGTTTCATAATTCTAGGTTTTAGGAACTTTCTTCGTTTTATTATTCTACGTTTCATGAGTTTTACTGTACTTTTTCACATACTTGCTTCACTTCACTTTTACTTAGTTGTGATTTGATGAGCATACGCGATTCACAACTATGATATCAAAAATCATAACTTAAATCATAAGTTAAAATGTAAAAATTTAATTAAAGAATAATTAACTATGCAAATTTATGGTTTTAACTGTGTTATAGTACTTCAAGTTAGCTCACACCAACCAAACGATATATAAATTACAGTCAAACATTTTTTTAACGAAATATTGAAAGAAACTAAAATTTAGTAAGTGGCACGGCTAACATATAAACTTTGTCAGTCAGGCCCTATATGTTACTGTTTAATTGTGCAAATAATTTATAAGTAATGATAAACCTTAAATATTTTTCACATGGCCTGAAAAAACTCAGTAAAAATAGAGAGATTTATTTCCGTCACTTGCCTGTCGGCCAACGATATAATCTAAGCTATTCCAAGCTCAGTTTCACTAAAACTATATAAAATATTAAGGTTTTCTTCTATCTTGTTACCTTAACTGTTTCTTGTAACACCGGTGACACATAAGCCTAATTGATTAGTTTATCTTATGTAACACCAGTGATACAAATAAAGTTAGTTTGTATTTTTCATAAATTTATACAGGCAAATATATTGTCTGTATAAAAGTATTAAAATCATAAACTAACTTGATTATAATCAATGGTCTTATATAAGATGGAATACATTAAACTTATGTGTCACAGGTGTTACAAGAAACGGTTAAGGTGTTAATATAGCTATAAATATGGTTAAAGCAAAATGAAGCACACATAATTTTACGTGAAACAAATAATTCATACAAGTAAAAAAACTTAGTCATGTTGTATAAATTAAAATATATAATAATTACTTCACTAAAAAAAAGTCGTGAGTCGCTTACAGTTGAAAAAGTTACACATTTATTTGTTTACAATGTTTATAGAGGGAAAGTACTTATATTTCAAGTAGATTTTTCTCATTGTTATGCATTAACTGATATGGCCTGTACAATAATGAAACTAGCCACTATTAAGTTATTATGGTAAAAAGGGGTATCTTAATGTAGGTTTCGTAACGCTTAACAACTATAAATGTTCAAGAGCTTTTATATGGTGGCTGAGTGGATACGAACGCTGCCTGGAGATTACACTGCATAAGCAAATCTCATTGTCATCGATTCAAGTCCGCTCTAAGGTTATCCATTGGGATTGGACGTGACTGTATTCCCTTAAAATCTCATGTGCTAGGCTTACCCCGGCTTGGAGGACGCGTCTTATGCTGGCTGCATATCCTTAGGGTACACATCACTTGGTGTGGGTAGTAATAGATAGGTTGATAAGTGAAGCGGGACAGAGATCGATTAAGTTCGATTAGACCTGCTATATAAAAGCCCCAAATATTATTATATTATTATTATAAACTAGTTTTATTTATCTCATTTATTATGTCAAAATATTATCTCCACAAACGTTATGTCAAGAATCGTTTACGATTGGTGCAAGATAATAATAATAATAATAATTTTAATTTTCATCTTTTTTATAGCGTTATAAAGAAATCTAGATTAATCTCCCGATCACTCTCAACCACGCTTCACAAAATACTAAACAAACCACTAAAAATAAGGAGGATAAAATAATAATTTATTTAAAATCGGAAAACTAAAAAGAAAACACAATTAAAATTTTAAAAAAATTCATTAAACAAATACGTCTCTAGCTTGGATTTAAAACATGAGAGAGATGATTCACTTCTGATGTTAATTGGACGGGAGTTCCATACTTCAGGAGTTCCATACTTCAGGAGTTCCATACTTCAGGGGTTCCATACTTCAGGGGCAGCGTAGGTATAACCCCTTCCTCCAAATGTTTTGGATTTTATTCGAGGTTTTCTTACTGAATAGGATTGATTATACCTAAGATTTATATTAGGAATGTTCTTGGGGATTAGTTCTCAAATATTTTAGGGGCTAAATTATTTAAACATTTAAATATAATTAGTTTAGCCTTAACATGCAGCCAGTGCAAGTGCAAGGAGTGAAGTGCCGGAGTGATGTGGAGAAAGATATTTGCGTTAACTGTTAGTCGTACAGCAGAGTTTTGAACTCTTTGAAGGCGATTTAATTGAATATTTGCTATATTATATACTAATGAATTGAAAAAATCGAGGTTAGATGATATGAAGGCGTGTATAATTGATTCTATTATTTTTGTAAAAAAAATGGTCTCAAATGCCTATTTTTTTAAAGCTATAGTAAGACTTACAGCATACATTAGTAATATGTTCTTTAAATGAAAGGTTTTCATCAAAAATTACACCAAGATTTTTTACGGAAGACATTGGTTTGACATTTGTGCTACTTATTGTTATTGGATTTCTATTTATTATTAAACGTTGTTGTCTGGACCCTATCAACATAAATTCAGTTTTATTTTCATTTATAAGAAGATTATGTGTGAGAAAGAAATTGCGAACTTTAGTAATGCATAGTTCTATCTCGTTTTGCGCATATGTATAGCTAGACATTATGGGTTTAAATTATAGATACATTTGGTGGTCGTCTGCATATCCTGCAATGGTTGGTGAATAATGATTAAGGGTTGTATATAAAGATGTAATATAGGCATTAAATAAAATGGGTCCAAGACAGCTTCCTTGTGACACACCATAAATCAGTTTATGAGGCTTTGAAGCAGTGTTATTTATTACGACTGTTTGATGTTTATTTATTGAATAGGATTTTATTCAGGAAAGGCAAAATGAAGAAATATTAAAGGTAAATTGAAGAATGTCTAATAGTTTGGTTTGTTGGACTGTGTCGAAGGCAGCAGATAGATCAACTAGGACTAGGAAAAATAAATGTTGGTTATCGATATTATTTAACATGTCGGAAGATATTTTTAACAATGTGATTTCACAATTAGAGTTTTGTTTATACGCTCCATTAAAATCTGAATAGTAAGGTAATTTATTAAGATGTGGATTTAGATATTGTATTTCTGTTTTTTCGAGTATTTTTGATAAATATGCAAGTGTACTGATGGGACGACAATTATTGTATTCAAATTCTACATTTTGTTTTTTAATAAGCGGAATGATTCTGCTGTCTTCCATAAATTTGGAAAACAGCCAGTTTTTAGAGATGTATTAATTATGACGGTAATTGGTTTGATTAATGTGTTGATGGCTTTTTTTAAATAATAGTGGGTATGGGATCTAATGGTGAGGTTTTATTAGATGAATTAGATATCAGTTTTCTGATGTGGGTTTCATTTAAAAGTTCAAATGTTTGAAGAGATGGTAATTCAGTGGAAGGTGTGTCATAGGTTATAAGAGGTAGTAGGTTTTCAGAAGTTTGTAAGTCATTCGTGCTTTTTACTATGGTATCAATTTTATTTGTGAAAAAGGCAGCAAAATCATTTGAAAGTGGATGAGGTACATCTGGATATTGTTTGACGTTTTTATTATTAGATATTATTTTGGTCATTGTTACAGCTTTGAAACTTAGTCATGTAAAAATTTGTTTTTGCCTTATTGCATTCATTATTATATACTTTACGATTGGTTTTAACGTTATGTAGATCATTTTGTTTTCTGGTTTTGATCGTTTTTTGAATTCTTGTTAGGTAGGATAAAGTGTTGTACCAAGGTGACTGAGGACCAATTTTAATGGTTTTGTTTATTACAGGGAATGAATGTCAAAAATGTTTTTAAGCGTTGTATTATAAATATTTACTTGCTGGTCTATACTATACTGTGAAAAATCATTACCAAATAATGGTGATGCAGCGACATTTGATGATAAACTATCTATGTTTATATTATTAATTTTTCGAAAACTTGTTATTATAGATTCCTTTTTATGTTTTCTGATATTTATAGTAACATTAATAAAGCAATAATCTGAGATTAAATCTGATAGAGTAGCATTTTTTATATTAAGTGAATAGTCATTTCTGGTTATGAATAAATCAAGAGTATGACCAGCTAAATGTATTGGAAAAGTTATATGATTCGTTAGAGAGAAATAATTTAATGGTGTTCATACGGATAGTACTATTTTCGAGTGAGTTATTCATGTGAATATTGGAATCTTCTGCAATTATTTAAATTTCTTGTCAAAGAAGTCTCTATGTACGTTTCAAATTCATTTAAAAATTGATTGACAGGTATTGGGTTATTTACTGAATAAGGAGGTCTATAAATTACTGATATAATAATAAATTTGTTTTCCAGTCATTTTCCATTCAGCAGCTTTAAAATATTGATAGTATGGTTTATGGATCAGTTGTGGTTTCAATTTGCTATTGCACATCAACCCCACACACCCACCCTCGCGTTCTAAACGAGGAAAGTCAAGGAAGGTGAAGCCGCGTGGTTAGATTGCCTGACGGATGACGTCATCACCCTCCTTCAGCCACGTCTACCTCAGGATTGAAATATCTATTTTATTGTCGATTATGTACTGATGGAAACCAACTGATTTATTTCTGACGGATTGTAAATTGACAAGTGACAGATGTGAAAGATTCATTAATATTAGTTGGAATTATGTTTATTAAATTTGAAAAATCAGGATGACGGACAGAATTTACGACCGGACCATATCTGCCAACTGAAACGGTTTTAATTTTGTTTAATTTGAAAGTATGTGGATTACCCCCACATCACCAACACACTCAACATTGATGACACCTCCCACATCATTCTGTAAACATAAGCTATTACTGTGAAAATACTCATTATAAATGTTTAGGGGACGCGGGGGCTGGGAACCTTCCCCGACGAATCAAAGTAGCTGACCCACCCATGCACCTCCTTTTCTAACCTTGGCTTGGCCAATGCCCAGCGCTACACCCGGAGGGTATTCAGCACTTTCAAACTACAATACATTAACTAAGTAGCATAAACAGGGTTAAAAACTAAAACAATGCTAATCATAGCCGGTAAAACAGTCCAATAGACTTTAAAAATTCAACTAAACTTTGAATCGGGACGCTCCCAATCAGAAGCAGTAGATGGACAGGCGCTATATGAAAAAAACTGAGAAAAAAAAACTATTATCATAATGTATCCAGTCAAAAACAAAAACACTAAAAAGGAAAGTGATCATTTCAATTTCGGCAAAACTTTACTTTAGATCCCTAAAAAAAGTACTGAACATGAAAAACATTAATATTTCACTTATTTTGAGAAACAGTACAGTACCCTACCTTACCTGACATAACCTAACCTAACATAAATCACAAATAAAAGTTAACATTGAACAACTAAAACCTCTCTACATTGATAGTACTTTCTTGTTAAAGTTGCTGGAGAAAGTTGAACTGACTGGACAAATCTATTTTGGAACTTACTTATAAATTATTTTATAAATAGTTTTAAATTGAAATATAGGTGAATGTGAACCAAACATTATCGTTATTAACAAAATTTAGTAAAAAATAAAAAAATATTAATGGTAGATTAGGTACGGTATCGTACGTTC
>JARUHE010304963.1:0-10907 GCA_031471125.1 Archaeomysis grebnitzkii | reverse complement strand
TGTTCATGATCATCAAAGTTTAATGTTGTCTCAACAACGAAAGAAAAATGAAGAGAGCGAATTAAAGAATTATGCAGCGAGTTACGGTGTTTGGCAAAAGACTAGGAATTTGTTGCTAGTTTCGATAACATGCTAAGAGGTCAATTGTTCATGATCATCAAAGTTTAATGTTGTCTCAACAACGAAAGAAAAATGAAGAGAGCGAATTAAAGAATTATGCAGTAAGTTACGGTGTTTGGCAAGAGACTAGGAATTTGTTGCTAGTTTTGATAACATGCTAAGAGGTCAATTGTTCATGATCGTATTTTTAATTTTGTTGTCAGACTCGATGGATTTACGTAAGTTGAGCTCTACTCAGCTTTTAGAAAAAATGATTTACATGGAAAGGCACATAAAAAAAAAACCTTGATTTTTGGCACAATGCTGTTGATCAATACATGTCATTGAAGTGAAGCACCTTGTGAACATTAATAAGATGACTAATTTCAGTAGTTTTCCTAACATTTGTAGACATAATTTCCAAAAGTGTAAGTTTAAAACTTATTCTTGTATTATTTGTAAAAAGAGTTGGTCACTTGATCCGAAATTGCAGCAATAAAAGTGACAAATCTTTTGAAAATAGATTTAATAAGGAAGGATCAAGAAATAAAGTAAAAATGGGTTGAGTATGAGGCAAGCTACTTTTTAGTTAAATTTACCATTGTTATTTAAAACATTAGCCTATTTGGGATTTAAAAAATAATTTCTTGATAAATATAATTTGTTATTCAAGATAACATTTTTTATAGATACATTAATAAATATATTTGTTATCAGGTGTAGAGTAACATAGCCTAGATTGTTATATCACTTAAAGTTCTTATTTATAATTTTTCATTACCTATAATAGTATAAATATTAAAACAAAAACAATTCTTTATCAATGCGGTACGATTTTCAAAGAATCGATGTTTAAGAAAAATATGTGTGTTTTTAACCCATCACGATACACTTTGGAAATTTGTGATACATTTTAATTCTGAAATGTGAATTGGATGGGGCGAAAAAAGTAAAATATTTCCTAAAAATGTATACACTGAAACAGACTTATAAATATTTACAATAATATTCGTCAACAGCCTTGGCCACGTTGAAACACCGCTTCCTGTATGATCAGTGAAGTTAAGCAACGTTGGGTCTGGTTACTACTTGGATGGGTGACCGTCTGGGAACACCAGATGCTGCAACAGGTGGTGAATGTGCATTGTACCCATGAAGGGATTTGTTTATTATTTTAGTTATAGGCTGTATTATATATAAATGCTGTTTCAAAATTGTTGTTGGGCATGGATCTATAATTGAGGATTTACTTGCAGAACCCTCAATTATAGGTTTAATTTCAGTTGGTTCTATTTCTGTTAGAGATCTTAATGGAGTAAAGTTTAATTCTGAGTTGTATTCAATCATGTCTGGTATGGATTCAGTTTCTAGTTTGCTGTGCATTTCAGAGACAATGCTTTCAACTTTGCCTGAAAAATAATTCATAAATTCATTACATAACATAGTGTCACTCTTCTCTGTTGGGTATGGAACAATTTTATTGCCATTAATTAGTTCATTTATTGTTCTATAAATCTTCTTCTGATCACTACCATTGGAATAAAATTTGTTTTTCCTCATTATATCTGTTGGTATATTGGTTACGGGCTTCTTTAAACCTATTTAAATTGATTGTGGGGTTTGTTTGTGTCCACTTTAGATCAAGCTTGCATTTATACCCTTTCATTTGCCGTAGTTGAGCATTATATCACGGTGCATCATGTTTCAGTTATAGTTTTTGTTTTCAAGGTGCATGTTTATCAGCTGCAACACATTAATACATTATTGCCATAGACTACAGACAAATAGATGCACAATTAAAGCATTTTAATTGAGAAAGATGGATCTCGAATCATGCAAGCCATGTCTGTAGGGTAATTATTGCTCCAGAATAAATCATTTTGATATGTTCATAGGGTAATTATTGCTCCAGGCTAAATTAATTTTGATATGTCTGTAGGGTAATTTTTGCTTCAGAATAAATCAGTTTGATATGTCTGTAGGGTAATTTTTGCTCTACAATAAATCATTTTATATTCAATTTGTGTCTAATACTAATGTTGATGTTAATAAAATATTTTTGTTAAGTCAACTTTATTGAAATAAAACATTCGCATTTGTTCAAAACTAGAAATTATTTATTTACATTTCATCGAGCATGGCAGATACAAAAACATGTTTTGTATAAACCAGCATATGGATTAAAATACTATAAGTGAGGTAAGCCACATTGAACAACAAAGAGCTTACCTCACTTGTGCTATTGTTGATCTAGTTAATATAATCATATTAATCTCTTAAACCTTACCCTAAAAATGTACAAAACTAATTCATAACCAAACCAGACAGGTTTATAGCGGAGACATTTAAAATTCATGCTCTGATATCAACAAGTCCATAAACATCAGCTAATAATCCATGAAACGAATAGTTCAAAAGTCTCAATAATTCATTCATCAATTTTAAAAAAATTATCAAAACTATTTCTATTTTTAAAAATCATTTTGTTTAGTTCTGGAACAGACAAAAGCTTCACTCTGGAAGAGCCAAAGATGGGTCCAATGCTTAACAAATGCTGCTAAGAAATGACTATAAATTACTTTTTAATTAACTTTTAAATTAAAAAATTAGATATAATGGGGCATCCACCACCAGAGGTACCAAATGGTTTCATTAAAAGACTGAAACATAAATTACAAATTAATTAAGCCTATAAAAAAAATTTGAAATAAAAAACTAGCATTTGTCTTCACCTCTTATGAAAATATTTCCAAGTTATATAAAACCTTCATTTTTAGGGAAAACAATCTAGAATCTTGTTCATTTATAAATATATAACCAAATTAGTATTCAAAAGAAAGATGTGAAAAAAGTGTCAACATTTACATTCACCTCTTATAAAAACAATGAAATGTTTGTTCAGTTAATATAAAATAAAATATATAGAATTTTTTCATTTAAACAAAGTTATCATTCAGCTCTTTATCTATAAACTTTGTTCAATAAAGAAAACTGTGTAATCAAAAATAAAAAACTAACATTTACCTTCACCTAAATTGTGAATGCGAGACGCTGACGAACTGTCGATTTTATATGGTATCCGTAGGATGGATACCCTAACAAAATCAAGATGAAGCAACAGGACAAATGATCATCCTTGATCGGAGCACAAACTGCTACATCCATACTAAGTTCAGCCTCCCTACTTGACAAGAATGATAGTTAAAAACATCAATGTTATTAAAATTAAAAAACATAGATTTTGTTTTATGCCAATAAAAATAAAAATAAATTCTTTATTCTCATTAAAAATAAAAATCTTAATAAAAGTAAAATATTCACTCTATTATTCAATGATGAACAAAATTATATATACTTAATAATTAGTAGATTTAGAAATATCTAGAACAAAAAAATAGTCTATATTTAAGACAAAGGAAGAAAAAGACTCGCATTACTATATACTCAATGCATCAAAATTCCTTTTAAATATTTTGTATGTTCAGAAAAATTGTAAAAAATATTCTGTATATTAGGTAGAGGTAAGAGATAGGGCACATTACTATTCACCCAATGTGTTGGAATCTTATTCAAAAATTTGTAGGTTCAGAAAAATTGTGAACAAAAATACTATAGGCAAGGCAAAGGAAGAAGATGACGCACGTTACCCAAATTCACCCAAATTTTTGTAGGTTCATAGAGGGTGGTAGGTTAGGTGGGCAACCAAATCTAGGGTTGTTCTCTGTTTAGATGTGTCGTGAAAGATTTGGAAAATGTTTATGAAATTGATCGAGTTGGCCGAGTCAATTTTTTACACATTTATATTTTTAATTTATTCTCGTGACAACTAGTCAGACACTGACTGAAGATATTTACATCAATAAGTCAAGTATTCATGGACGGTGCTCTCTTCAAGATAGTTACCCATTTCACCCAACTCTACTTGGTATGTGTCAACATCTATTGTACCCCAAATGGAGCCCGTGATGTTATTTAGACTTTTCTTGTGAAGCTCTGTGACTCCTATAACTCCATACTTTCCAGTTGCCATTCTCTTCTCAGTATACCTTATGATACTCCAGTGATACTTATGTCGCTTGTGATAACTACTTCTATGATTTGTAGCAGTTTTTTTACTTTGTAGTGGATGATTGTATTTGACCTATATGACGTTCAATATGTTTCAACAAACTATTCTTATAAAGAGTTTCAAAGGAACAATGAGGGCATTGATATTTTTCACCTGTATGAGTTTTAATATGAATTAACAAATCTCTTTTTCGAATTGATTCATAAGAACAATGAGGGCATTTATGTTCTTTTTCACCTGTATGAATTTTTATATGATCCAACAAACTACTCTTTCTAATTGTTTCATAAGAACAATGAGGGCATTTATGTTCTTTCTTACCTAAATGAGTTTTAATATGGTACAACAAATGACTCTTTTGAAGTGCTTCATAAGAACAATGGGGACATTTATGTTCTTTCTCACCGGTGTGCGTTTTAATATGATTCACCAAATTACTCTGTGAAACTGTTTCATAAGAACAATGAGGGCATTTATGTTCTTTTTCACCAATATGAATTTTTATATGATTCAACAAATTATTCTTTCGAATTGATTGATAAGAACATTGAGGGCATTTATGTTCTTTTTCACCAATATGAATTATAATATGATCCAACAAATTACTCTTACGAATTGTTTCATAAGAACAGTGAGAGCATTTATATTCTTTTTCACCTGCATGAGTTTTAATATGTGTCAACAAATTCCTCTTTCGAATTGTTTCATAAGAACAATGAGGGCATTTATGTTCTTTCTCAACTTTATGAGTTTTAATATGATCCATCAAAGTACTCTTTTTAATTGTTTCATAAGAACAATGAGGGCATTTATGGTATTTTTCACCTGTATGAGTTTTAATATGACTCAACAAAGAACTTTTTCTATTTGTTTCATAAGAACAGTGAGGGCATTTATGTTCTTTTTCACCTGTATGTATTTTAATATGTGTCAACAAATCTCTCTTTCTAATTGTTTCATAGGAACAATGAGGGCATTTATGTTCTTTTTCACCTATATGAGTTTTAATATGTTCCAACAAAGTACTCTTTCTAATTGTTTCATAAGAACAATAAGGGCATTTACGTTCTTTTCCACCTGTATGTGTTTCAATATGGTTTAGCAAACTGCTCTTATGTTTAGTTTCAAAAGAACAATGAGGGCTTTTATTTTTTTCATTTGTTTTACATTTTTTACTTGTTTTGAGTAAGGTATTTTTCAAAGAAGATTCGTCGCAAACTCCTTTTCTTTTGACACTTTTTTGTTCTTCGAAAGGAAATTGTGTAAAAATTCCTTTCTCATTCAAAGTATCTTCTGTAAAATTAGCTTCACTTTTTATAAACAAGTTCTCATTGTCACTAACACTTTCAAGAGATTGCAAACTAGTTGAGTTTTCTTCAAAATCTTTGTCATTGTTTTCATCAAAAAATGTTTTTTCAACTTTGATTTCTATGTCACTAATATTAACATTAATTTTAGAACTTTCTTTAATTTTTTCTATATTATGTTGCTCAAAATTCTTTTCCCTCTGTTGTTCAACTTTAATGTCATTTAGAGATTGCAAATTTATTGAATTTTCTTCAAAATCTTTGTCATAGTTTTCATCCAAAGAAGAATCTTCAACTTTGACCTCTACATCACTTATATTAACATCAATTTTAGAACTATCTTTAAATGTTGCCAAATTAAGTTTTTTTTCAAATGTTGCCATATTAGGGTATTCTTTAAATGTTGCCATTTTAAGGTCATCAAATGAAGGATGTTAGGAAGGATCATCAATTTCAAAACAACCCATACTTGTGAAACAAATCTGAAAAACAAGAATTCAAATCAATAAAATGGAAATCAAGAACTTTAAAAAAAAAACTCATAAAAACATAAGAATTTCGAATCTATACAAACATGTCAAATCCATACAAAAGTTTTAAATCTATATAAATATGTTAGTTCATTCAAAAAAAATTTGAAGGGCAGCACTAGAGCACAAGTAGATAAGTACAAACCTTTTATCCAGCACTAGAGGTTTCTCCACAAATAACATACAAGAAAATTATTCTGCAAACAACTCTTGCAGAAGTCATGAATTTCCTTGCAAGTATCATGCAATACATGTCTGTAGGGTAATTATTACCCTATTCTATCTTGCACGATATATATGTAGGGTATATATTGCTCCACAATAAATTATTTTATATTCAATTTGTGTCTGATACTAATGTTGATGTTAATAAAATATTTTTGTTAAGTCAACTTTATTGAAATAAAACATTCGCATTTGTTCAAAACTACAAATAATTTATTTACATTGCATCAAGCATACTTGGTATAGTATATGGTTTAAAATACCACAAGTGAGGCAACCCACATTGAACAACAAAGAGCTTACCTCACTTGTGCTATTGTATGGGTCAACAATAGCACAAGTGAAGTAACCCACATTGTACAACATGGACCTCACCTCACTTGCACTATTGTTATTTACATTTCATTGATCATGGCCAAAACAAAAACTTTTGTGTATAGACCAGCATATGTGAAGTGACCCATATTGAACAAAAAAGAGCATAATTCACATCCAAAATAATATAACCATGTTAATTTCTTAAAATAATCCTAAATAATGTACAAAACTAATATATAACCAAAATAGACAGGTTTATAGCAGATACATTAAAAATTATTGCTCTGAGATCGATAAGTAAATAAACATCACCAATAATCCACAAAACAAATTGTTCAAAAGTCTAGGTATTTCATTCAGCAACTTTTGAACAAACAACACATCTACAAACTTCTACATCTATACTAAGTTCAGGCTGCCTACTTGACAAGAATGATAGTTAAAAACATAAATTTTGTTTTCTGTCAATAAAAATAAAAACATTTTCTTTATTCTTTAAAAATAAAATCTTATTAAAAGTAAAATATTCACTTTATTATTCAATCATGAACAAAATTATATATATTTAATAATTATTAAATATATATATTCAGTAATATCTAGAACAAAAATATAGTCTATATTTAAGACAAAGGAAGAAAAGGACTCCCATTATTATTTACTCAATGCATTAAAATTACTTTCAAATATTTTGTATATTTAGAAAAATTGTGAAAAAAGATTCTGTATAATAAGCAGAGGTAAGAGATGGGGCAAATTACAATTCACCCAATGTGTCAGAATCTCATTCAAATATTTATAGGTTCAGAAAAATTGTGAACAAAAATAATACATGCAAGGCAAAGGAAGGAGATGACGCACGTTACTATTCACCCAATGCGTCAAAATCTCCGTCAAAAAGTTGTAGGTTAATAAAAATTGTGAGCAAAAATAGTATATGCAAGGCAAAGGAAGGAGATGATGCACATTACTATTCACCCAATGCATCAGAGTTTCCTTCAAATGTTTGTAGGTTCATAAAAATAATATATGCAAGGCAAAGGAAGTAAATGACGCATGTTACCCAAATTCACCCAAATTTTTCTGGGTTCATAGAGGGTGATAGGTTAGGTGGGCAGCCCAATTTAGGGTTGTTGTTCTCTGTTTAGATGTGTCCTGAAAGATTTTGCAGTGTTGATGGAGTTGACTGAGTTGGTAGAGCCAATTTTTTACACATATGTTTTTCATTTATTCTTGTGAAAACTAGGCAGACACTCCCTCCACTGACTGAAATTATTTACATTAATAAATTAAGTATTCATGGACAGCGATCTCCTCAAAATAGTTACGCCTTTTTACAGACCTCTCTTTGGATTTTGCCAACATCTATCATGCCATAATGGATACCATGATACTATTCAGACTTTTCTTGTGAAGCCCTGTATCTCCCTTAACTACTAGGATGAACTCCATACTTTCAAGATGCCATTCTCATCTCAGTATGTTTTTGAAGTCAGTATATTTTATGATATTCCAGTGAGTAATTAAAGAGATACTTATGTCGCTTGTGATGACTACAAATGACTAATTGCTCGGAGTCTTTATAAATTAGTTGAACATGAAGAATATCTTGTCTACAATGCAGTTTGGATTCAGAAAAGATCTTGGTACCCTTAATGTTCTACTTGTTTTAACCCATAACCTGCAACTCTCTTGATTTTAGCTCTGTCTTTGATTTAGTTAACCACAATAGCTTGCTGTCAAAATTGAAATTCATGAGTCTGAAAGAACCTGTTTTTAAGATATTTAAGGAGTCTTTATCTGACTGAAAACATGTTTCAGTTGAACGTACATTCAGTGGTTTTTAGTCTGTAGCTTCTGGAGTCCTACAGGGTAGTGTCTTGGGTCAACTATTATGGTGTGTGACAACATCTATCATGTCATAATGGAGCCCGTGATGTTATTTAGACTTTTCTTGTGAAGCTCTGTGACTCCTATAACTCCATACTTTCAAGTTCCCATTCTCTTCTCAGTATACTTTATGATACTCCAGTGATACTTATGTCGCTTGTGATAACTACTTCTATGATTTGTAGCAGTTTTTTTACTTTGTAGTGGATGATTGTATTTGACCTATATGACGATTAATATGTTTCAGCAAACTATTCTTATAAAGAGTCTCAAAGGAACAATGAGGGCATTGATGTTTTTCACCAGTATGAGTTTTAATATGAATTAACAAATTACCTTTTCCAAATGATTCATAAGAGCAATGAGGGCATTTATGTTGTTTTTCACCTGTATGAACTTTAATATGTCTTAACAAATCTCTCTTTCGATTTGATTCATAAGAACAAAGAGGGCATTTATGTTCTTTTTCACCTGTATGAATTTTAATATGACTCAACAAATCATTCTGTTGAATTGTTTCAAAAGAACAATGAGGGCATTTATGTTCTTTTTCACCAGTATGAGTTTTAATATGATTCAACAAAAAATGCTTATAAAAACTTTCAAACGAACAATGAGGGCATTTATGTTCTTTTTCAATTTTTCTTTTAAATGCATGAGTTTTAATATGACTTGTCAAATTACATTTTTGAGATGTTTCATAAGAACAATGAGCGCATTTATATTCTTTTTCACCTGTATGAATTGTCATATGTTTTGACAAACTTTGCTTATAAACAGTTTCATAAGAACAATGAGGGCATTTATGTTCTTTTTCACCTGTATGAACCTTTTTAATATGATTTAACAAATCTCTCTTACGAAATGATTCATAAGAACAATGAGGACAATTATGTTCTTTCACAACTGTATGAATTTTAATATGATCCAACAAATTACACTTGCGAATTGTTTCAAAAGAACAATGAGGGCATTTATGTTCTTTTTTGCCTGTGTGAGTTTTAATATGATCTGGCAAATGATTCTTATAAAGAGTTTCAAAAGAACAATGAGGGCATTTATGTTTTTCACCTGTATGAGTTTTAATATGATTTGACAAATTACTCTTTCCAATTGATTCATAAGAACAATGAGGGCATTTATGTTCTTTTTCACCTGTATGAGTTTTAATATGACTAAACAAACTTGGCTTATATCTAGTTTCAAAAGAACAAAAATGGCATTTATGTTTTTTATGACTTTTACGTCTTTTACTTGTTTTGAGCAGATTAGTTTTCGAAGAAGATTCACCACAAACTTCTTTTCTTTTGACTCTTTCTTGTTCTTCCAAAGAAGATTGTGTAAATATTCCTTTCTCATTCAAACTACCTTCACTTTTTATAATCAAATTCTCATTGGCACTAACACTTTCAAGAGATTGCAAACTAGTTGAATTTTCTTCAAAATCTTGGTCATAGTTTTCATCAAAAAATGTTTTTTCAACTTTGATTTCTATGTTACTAACATTAACATCATTTTTAGAACTATCATTAAATGCTTCCATATTAGAGTTTTCTTTAAAAGTTACCATATTTGGATTTCCTTCAAATGTTGCCATGTTAGGGTTTTCTTCAAATATTGCCATATTAGGGTTTTCTTTACATGTTGCCATATTTGGATTTCCTTCAAATGTTGCCATGTTAGGGTTTTCTTCAAATATTGCCATATTATGGTTTTCTTTACATGTTGCCATATTAGGGTTTTCTTCAATTGTTGCTATATTGGGGTTTTCTTCAAATATTGCCATATTATCTGTTTCTTTTAATGTTTCCATATTAGAGGTTTCTTTAAATGTTTGTATATTTGGGTGTTCTTCAAATGTTGCCATATTAGGGTTTTCTTTAAAGAATGCCATATTAGGTTTTTCCAAATTCATTTCATTCTGGTGTTGAAATATTGGTTGATCAAATGAAGTATTTTCAATACTTTTGATTTAAATCTGAAAGAGAAAAATTAAGAGTTACTGAACTGGAAATTTATGTTTTACATCTCTCTTTCTTCTCTCCTTCCCCCCTTTCTCTCTCTTCCTCCCCCCTCTCCCTCTCCCTCCTTCTCTTTCTCATTAAATTTCAAGGGTGATGTTATACATACATATGGATCGACAATAGCACACTAAAGGTAAGTTTTGTTATTTGAATGTGGGTTACCTGACTTGTGCTTTTGTTGGCTCATATATAATAGACAATAGTACAAGTGAGGTAAGCTCTATGTTTTTTGAATGTGGGTTACCTTACTTCAATAAATATTGATTTTTATACATGAAAAAAACTCCCATGTTCATAATTATCTATAGAGCTATTCATGATTAATGAAAATTATTTATTTTCAAAAACACACTAGATCCTTTCTAGCCAGTGAAAAAATATTTTCAATAAATAATTTTACAGAAGAAATATCTTTAAAAAAACTTGTAAAATATAAAATATCAAT
>JARUHE010304952.1:0-12512 GCA_031471125.1 Archaeomysis grebnitzkii | reverse complement strand
TTGTTTTTTTTTAAATCTATTTCATGAGCGGTAAACAAGTGAATTTAGAGTGAATTAAAATGTTGTTTGGATTCAGACAACAACAATGGCGTGCTGTTGAGCGGGGGCCCCATGCGCATAAAAATAGCTCTGAGACAAAGTCGTTGTTTGTTATGACCATTTGATAAATATTGTTATGAGTATTTTTTTTGGAAAAATAATATTTGTGGCCAAAAACAGAGCTTTTTAACTCTGGGAAAAATTTTGACGAATAGTTTAAAGTTAAACCAATATTGCCATGAATAATTTTTTTCATACAATAAATATTTATTGAATTATAGCCAAAAATACAATGTTTGTTTACTTCACGCAAGATTGTCAGTCATCTATGGCTAGTTATTAAACGGTTTGACAAAAATTTATTGAAAACAAATGAAAGAACTGGCGATTATAAGAGTCGCATCCTCAGATAAATTTTATCTGAAAAAATTGAAGAATGACATTGCTTGCATAATTATTTGTTCTCATAAGAATGTAATTTAAAAAAATTCAAAAAGGTGTTGTGTTTACTATCACAATATGAATAAAATTGGTTTCTTCTCTGTTTTTGTCTTGCAGAACATATTGATTTTATGTTATATTACAAATAAAAAGATGCTTATATACATTTATTTGGAAATATAAGCCAAATTCACTTAAAATTTGGAGTAAATTTTGGTTCTAAGAACGATGTCAAGATGTACAATGACAACAAACTTTTAATTTTTTTGTAAATTAACGTCTACTTAGAACAGTTTGAAAGCATATGTTAGAAAGGTGTGTGATATTAGTTTTAATAAAGCATTAATAAACATTTTAAAAAGAAACAAGTTACTAATTTTAGTAATATTGATCCAAGGATGCAACTAAGATAGAATGCCTGAATGACTTTTTGTCGAAAATTTATATTTTTTAAAAATTATCTTGGTAGTTCTTAGGTAAATTTATCAAGTTCATGATTAACCAATTTTTTAAAGGTTTAGAGATAGTTTTATTGGAAACAAATGAAAGAAAAGTGTTTATATGATAATATATAGAATTGTATTTAAAAATTACGCAATTTTAGAATCAAAGGCAGGTTTTTAAGGTGTAGTATTTACTCGTCCTTACTTGTACAATGGTTTATAGAATGAGGTTTCCTTGTATATATATCTACAGAATAAATATATATCTTTAATTTAATTTGATCATAATTTTGTTATTTAATTTTTTAACAGTATCTTCATTACAACAAGGATGGTGCACTAATTCATTGTAACTTGGCAACTGTGTATTCGAGTAATAACCAACCCCTTATGGCAACATTACATTATTTAAGAGCGTAAGTTTTTTTAGTTTGATTTAATTAGTAAAAATAGCAGTCTCTAATTACTAACGCATCACTCGTCTCTAGATTGTGATGTTTCTCTTTCTAAGATTGACTATGTCTCTCAAATCTATGATACAGCTTCTCACTCATCTTGAAAAATATAAATATAAAAACTTCCTATCTCAAATATATGGTGCAGCTTCTCACTCCTCTTAACCCTTTATGACCCACTGGCGTTCGTGAAGTACAGTAGGAATTATGTTATTCATTCATTCATTTACAATGCTTCGTTTCCCCTAACAGCCCAGTGGCGTCTATGAGCGACATTAGAATAAAAACATATTTTTTCAGAAATATTTGAAATCTTAACATATAATATGTTATAAAAGGTTTCGACAAGCTTATATTTGTAAAAAAATAATTTTTGCAATTTCAAAAATATAATTTGGGTCATATAGGGTTAAAAACATAAACAACATCATGGAACTCACTATCTTAAATCTATAATGCAGCACCTCACTCATATTGAAAAATGTAAAGAACATGGAACTTCCTATCTCAAATCTATGATACAGCTTCTTGTTTTGAAAAATATAAACATCATAAAAATTTGTATTTCAAATTCAAACATCTTGAGAAATGTAAATCGGTAGAATTTTTAATAGTAGCAAGTCGTTTAAACCGTTCGGTTCGTTGATTACTAGTTAGTATGGGAATCAATAAAAACTTAGTTGAAATTATTTTCATAATTTTTTTTTGTTTCATTTATATACCAAAAGATAGGAAATAAATTATATTGTATTTCACAGTTCTTGAGCTACCAAATATGAATGAGACATGAACCACAGATCAACCAAGATGTGACAATCAATGTTATAATTTTCCTGCATGTAATCGTCATTAGTGTTATTTTATTTTTTTTAGAAGTCCTTGATATGCCCGTTGCTTGGACGTATGAAATGTGCATTTTCACTGCAATTTTTCTTATTAGTTTTATTTATTTTGCTATTCAAAACAAATTAAGACTATGACAAACATCAACGATTGTAAAAACGTTAAAATTGCAGTGAAAATGCACATTTTATATGTCCAAGCCACGGGTGTTTCAAGGACTTATTGAACAAATAATATGACTCTAAAGACGATTACATGCAGAACCATTGTACCATTGGATTGTGTTATCTTGGTTGATCAAGTTTAAAATTGGAAAGTTATGTAAATCTTTTATGAAATAAAATAAAATGTAGTAATTAATATTAATATGATTATGAATAAATTTAATATTTTTGAATGCAAATATTTGTTAGGTTGATTAAATTTTTTTTATAGATTAACTTGTGAAAAATCATTTGAATCGGCCGATGGAAATTTGAAAATAATGTTAGAAAAAAGTCGTCATTGGTTAAACAGTCAGCCACCTTTGTCCAATTCCAATGCTTCTAAGACAAATGTGAACAATGAATTGAATGGGAGATTCTATCACACTTGCTTATCTCTCGTGCTTTATCTTGTGTCGAACACCACAAAAGAAGATATTGCCGTGGTATGTTTGTTTTGCTTTCATTTAAATCTGATTGGAAATAATTTTAAGAGTCAAGTCCTCATATTCAAAAGGCCCAATAACCTATTAAATGAATATGGGCTAATTATTGTAACCTGTTTTGGTATTTCAACATCAGAATTATTCATAGCAAAGTTGTATCATTTATTGATAAGTTTTACCCTGTATGAAACATAAAAAATAGTTTTTAATTGTATTATATTGCAAATTTAATAGTTTAACTATGCCTATATGATTCATGAACTATTAATTCTTTCAGTCATGCCAAGATATACTTTATCAACTTGGAAACCTTCTAGACAATTATGATGACCCTGAAAATATTGATCTTAGTGAAGTATCATCTGCAGGCTCAAGTGATGCTTCTGAAGAAATTGAAAACAATAAACTTTTACTTGGCTTGAAAACTCATGCAGCACTAAACACCACATCAAAGAAGAATGAAGTGGCGCCATATCTTCTGAATCCCGAATCTATGACTCTAGTATGTGGAATTTATATAATCTGTGTAGAAAGACTCAAAAGAAAGGGGTCCCCTCACACAAACATTGCCGAGGTTTTCATCGCGTCTGTGTTGCTGACTCTTGTGAATCATGTGAATAGAAGACTGGAACAAAGGATCTCTCTGTTGGATCCATCAGCCCTGGAAAAAATCTTCCCGTCAGACAAAGTTGAGAATGACAATGTAAAGAATCCAGAGAAGACAAATAATGAAAACAAAGATGAATGTAACTCTGAAAAATCCAACAGTAAAAAGTTGAATCATCTAAAATTATCTCGACTAAGACGAAGAAAGCGACGGAAGTCTAATGGATCTTCTGATGATGGTAATTATTTTATTCATTTCTAATGTTTAATGTGAAAACCACCCAAGCACTAACACAGATTGGACCAATAAAATCAACTTTCTGCCATCTACGTATTTGTAGACACATTTTATTTTTATTTTAGAGTAATGATCATTTAAAATAAATGGAAGATGTATGCATTAGGAATGATGAATATTGACTCAAAAATCGAAAAATAAAATAACTGTTTTTGTTGAGTGTGCATACGAAAGCTGTACATAGGCATAGGAATTCCGATGTCGTCATCGTCGTCCTCATCGTTGTCGATGATTTAAATGCTTATATATCATCTATACTATTAAAATTTCATTTTATATAGGGTTGATTAGTGGTTTTAATGTTTTTATTTGATTTTATTACTTTTTATCTACATCTTTTCATTAAAGTAACTTATAATTTTTTAACAATTTTTCTTTCATATTTTGTTTTTGTTGGCGAGCTCTACATAGGCAATTCCAATGTCGTCCTCGTCGGTATTAGATAATGACTTGAATGCTTATATATCATCTATACTATTATTTCTTTTCATATAGGCTTAGTTATTGTTTTCAATATATAACTAGGTATTTTTATTTGATTTTATCACTTTTTATCTACATTTTTCATCAAATTAAATTAGAAATTTTTTGAACAAATTTTTTCCTTTTTTGGTTTGATTTATTCATCAATGGATTTGAAATAAAGTATACATATATAGTCTCTAAAGGGATTTTTTGATTAAATGATGTTTTCTCACTTTGTAATACCATTTTTGATTGACATTTCTATTTTTTTTTCACATTTTGTATTTATTTATGCATTTATAGATTGCGAATGAAGTATACATAAATAGTATCTAAAGTGATTTTTTGATTAAACGATGTTTTCTCACTTTGTAACACCATTTTTGATTGATATTTGAACCGTTCGGTTCTTGGATTACTAGTTAAAGTTAATGAATGAATAGTCATGAGACATTTGAACCGTTCGGTTTGTGGATTACTAGTATTGTAGACAATGTGCCAAATAAGATCAATGAAATCAAGAACTCACTGAATTAAATTTTTAAAATAGAATGCTAAAGGATTCAATTTTGCAAAAAATATATTTAAGGTAGATTATTTTTCCTCAGTTGAGTATATATATTTAATTATAAATAATATTTCAATAAAATCTATAGTCTAATAATTAATTAATCAATTAATAACGTATTGAAGACTGATTTAACATTAAATAATTAGAATTATTTCATTCCCCACTATGCCAAAGTACTCAAAATTTCTTGGACACGTTGAAATCAAAAAACCTTATTTGGCACATTGTTGTAACATCAGTCTGTGTGTCTGTGTGTGCTTTTAAAAATTATAGATTGACCTATATTTGAATTTCTTTTAAAAATTTCAATTAAAAAAATAATGTTTTGCAGAGGATAGTTATGTTTCATTGGAAAGTGATGAGGATGAAGATGATGGTGATGTTGATGCACAGCCAGACAGCTGTAGTGATTATGATGATGATGAAGATGAAGATGAAGTTGTTGATTTCTCTCCATTGTGTTTTTCTGAAGATGATGATTCGGATTCTGATTATGTAAGATTTGTCTTTCATATTAGGTTAATAAATGTGAATGAATATGTATATAAAATTTTTCCATTAAATGGTTTAATAATGTTGATTCAATAGCATACCATATTTTCCATATACTTAATTTTGTGTTTTGAAATTGTATATAAATCATTAATGTTTTTATTTCATATCTAAAAATAATTTATCATTAAACAGGACATTAAAATCGAATCGGATCAAGAATGGGAAGGATTAACAGCTGGAGAACATTTGCAGATGATTGGCCAGGAAGGAATGCTTGCTGCCATACTCGTCATCTGTGATTGGTTAAGAAGATCTGAAGACATCATGACTGCCTGCAACAAGACTCCTAATGCATTGTGGACCTCCCTTGGAAGGCTTTTCAACCTCATCAACATCAATTTAGATCTGTTGGTGCAAGGTAAGAATTTTATGCCAATTTTGTAGTTTAATGAATACCTACTTGATCCTCCATATTAATCATGAACTCGTTTGACTTACAAAAGTGATATTAAATGACCGGTTTTATGGAAAGAGCTAATAGGTTTATATCATAATTTATTTTACAAAGAACATTGTTCATATGGTTAAGTTATAACTTTCAATAAATCCTATTTTTAAGAACTTACATAATTACCTTTAACATGATTTTTTTATTCTTAGATAATTCGGTGGTTTTAAGGAAAGAAGTTTTAGAATTAATGAAGCAATACAAAGAAGATATCAAATCTTCAGATTTGCCCGAAAAAAAAGTGAAAACTTGCAAAAATAGTTTATCATCTTCACTGAAAGTAACTCCTCTACCAGAAGACCTGATTTTATACTCCGTGATTCCAACCCATATTCCACATTCAAGAAAATCTTTAAATATTAAAGGAACAGAAATGGTATATAAAGTTTATTTTATTTTATTTAACAAATATGTTTCCTAAATTGCATATTCAGAAGTAAAGAAACTATATGGGCATTACATTTTGAATTTATCAAGTTTTCATATAATTTACTTTTTTAAATGATTAGAATGTATTATAAATTTTGCACTCTGCCAAAAGATGAATAATTTTATAATTAGCAATTTAGATAATAAATGTTTCATGCAGTTTATGTATTTTCAGACACATACCGCATAGCATTCTTTCATTGTTTCAGATGGGTTAATTGTGCTTCAGTATATTATATGCCATATTTTCATTTATTATATTATTTGAAATTTTAAAAATAAATTAAGTTCCCATTCAATAATTTTTGTCAAGGAAGAAGTTTGAAAATTTGACATAAAAGCTGTTTAAGGAAAAAGTTTGTTACAACAAATCTAGATGTACATATGTTATGACTTTAATGACTTTTCAATTTTTAAAGGTGCTCTTGAGACTTATTAGACTGTTGAGTTATGGCGAGACTTTTTCCGCTCGTGCTGATTGTCCCTTGTGGTACGAGAATGATAAATTCATCATTTCGAAGGAAAAGTGCATCATTAATGATGCTAATCCCGAAAATGTAGAGGTTTGTTTTGATTTAATTTTCTGCTATTAATTTGAACAAAAATTTGTTTGAAATTATTTAAAAATTATTTATTCTTCTATAATGCTAATTTTTTTTAGAACGACAAAACTCCTGATTCAAATCAAGATGCAAAGAATTCAGTATATGAAAAGGCCAATATGATTTCTTCAAAAAGAAATGAAGATAAAAGTTCGCATTTCACCAAGCGGTTGGAAGGCATGCAGTCATTGACGAAACAATGGTTGCAACACGAAGTGCAAAATTTGGAGGAACGCACCAGTCGTAAGGCAACCCTTGGTGCATACTTGGTGCCAGATGCTAGTGTGCTGATCAACCACTTGCCCTTTTTGAAGGCAATGCTGACAAGTCCGACCCATATGGTCATCATTCCACAAACGGTCATTGAATCCTTGGATCATTTGAAGAAGGAAAGCATAGGAGCACGTGATGCAATCCGATGGCTGGAGGTGATCTTTCGGCACGGTTCGAGGTTTCTGAGATCGCAAAGAGCTCACGAGAAAACACATTTGCCTTTGATCAAATACCCAAAAAGAAAAGATAAAGAAGCATGGATCTGGTTTCAAATAATGGAATGTTGTAATTATCTCGGGGCTCAGGTGAATCACGTTAGAAATACGTCAAAATCGTCGACCGTCACATTATTAACCGGTGAAAGCATTCAGTCCCTTTCCCAACAGTTCTCATTCTCACTAGGTGGACTTGCACAAACTGCAGGAGCAGTCCTTGAGAACATTGAAGACTTCATTCAAAAATGGCAAACATCAACGAAAGGACACAGCTGAAAACTTTTGAATGGCCGTCCTGCTGAAATTGTTTACTTTGATGGAAATTAATCCCCAAATGAGATGAGTAAGAAATGCTCATTTTTGAGTGAAATGAGAGGAGGCTAAACTCGGTCATTTCCTTTGAGTGGAATATTCATATCATCTAGCAAGTGAGAACTTCCAAATGGAAGCTCCTGAATATTGCTTTTCAAATAGTTACCAAATTATTGGTTACCTCGCCTCTTTAACAGGTCTTCAAAATCTGTAAGTAAAACAAGTAATATTTTCTCATGTTGTAACAGTTTGCATTGATGAAGGTATAATTCATTTAAAACTATCTAACATCTTTTAAATAACAAAATATAGAAAATATTTTTAAGAATGGGTTGTGAAAGGCAGACTAAAAATTTCAAGTAATTATAGGTTCATTAATAATTGAAATTTTCGAAAGTGAAATTGTTGATGACTACCTAATTATTTTTGGATACTTTATCTATTTATAAATTAATTAATTAATAAAAGTAAATTCAATATATGTTCAATGCAAATTAGATCAGATTAGCAAATACTAATAACTAATACATATTTGTACAACTCTTGTTTTCAAAAACTTCACTTCACTTTGGCATGAAAAATTAGGTAAATGATGGTTAAAGCTGCTCTACTTTCACCAGTTTCAACATAAAATTTCATCAACTTTGTATTAAAATGTTTCAACATAATGTCAATGCCATCAATGTAACATTCATTGAAATTATTAATTTAAAAAAAATGGTTGAAACAATTTTATAAATTCTCACACTAAATCATTCATCAATATTGTAGATGTTCTTAGTGATTTGATTTATTTATTGTGGAGCGACAACCGTTACTATTTCATAGTCATCAGCAGGTGTATCATTTCACATAAATGTTTTAAGTATTTTTTTTATAGATTAAATCACATCTTACTTCGTAGAATGATACTTATTCTCTTCAAATTGTTATGTTAAATATATTTAATTAATTGGCTAATCTATGGTTTTCATTTTGAGATTTGAAATACTGCCTGGCGGTATAGGCAGAATTAAATAAATAAATAAAAGATCATTTGGATATTTCTTAGCATGAATTAATTGCCAAAGAAAAGTGGTCCTCACAAAGAAGCTTCAATGATTAATGATCAGCAATCATTTGCATTTAAGATTTCATACCAAGAAATAAAAAAATGAGAATAAGAAGAATAATCTACTGAGTTATAGTACGATGTAGGTAGTTTTTAATTTTCATCATCAAATAAGTCAAGAAAATAATATTGATAACTAGTTTTGTTTATTTACAATAAATGGATTGTGTTTAAATATGTTTGCTTAATACTTAGTTATTTAATTTTTCTTAATAACAATTGGTTTTAGGTTATTTAATGGTTGATATTTTGAAGATTTTTTATTCAAAATTTATTGAATTATGGACTATTCAAATTGTCAAATAGTAAGTATTTAAACTTGTAGAAAAATTATTTATAAAATTGTATTTCTTTACTTTCATTTATGTTTTAATGAGAGCTCATTCATATCAAAAAAATAAAAATTATTCAACACTTCTGATAAAACAAGCTTTATTTTAAATTTCTGGTTATGACATTTCTCATTAGTTCAGTTGCATTAATTATTTGCAATATACTTCAAAGTTAATCTAGGGTAAGTATACCATTACTAAAGTGAAAAGGATATTTTAAAAAATCATTAGAAATTCACTAAAATTCATTTTAAAGTAGAGATAAATTAAAACGCATACACTTCAATTGAAGCATACCTTCACAACTCCATATAAAGTATAAATGTTTTACTATGTAAAAAAGAATGCCAAATTTAGACGTTTTTATGTTCTTTGTTATAGTTCATCAAAATGTTAAGTATAGTCTTTGAAGGACAAGTTTGAAAATCTGGTTAACTAAAAAAATAATTTGTTTATAATCTAGTTCGAGTAACTTTTTTTTAAATAAATGACCAATTTGGTTTCTTATCTCAACTAGTTCTAGTTGATTTTTAAAATCATTTCAAAAACTTTATTAAACTTTGAAAATTCATTAAAAAATGGCAGTCCTTTTGATTAATTAGAGTGTTTTTTCCAAAAACTTTGGGGAAAAAACATGAAACTTGAGTATAATAATTAATTATATACATATAGATTAACTTTTGATTAAACAAAACTATAAGGAAAATGTTACCATGTAAATATTTTGAGAATATGAGCACTAACTATTTAACACGGTTTTGAACAACTAGCAATTAAGTACTGCCATCGTTGTTTTTGTTGTTGACCCTACTCCAGCCTTGGATTTGAGGATGGTGCTCTTACGTCGGAGGATCCAGCAGGCACGCAACCTGGAGGCTATTTTATGGAGGTTTTCGTGTAGGTCTGGGCACTTGTTTGTTCTAAACTGTACCAGTGTTCTGCGTGAGCGTTTGCCCACTCAAAACATTAAAGTCTAGGCTTGCCACTGCATCTTGTATAAAAAATAAAGAAGATTATGGTGTGATGAGTTATAGCTTAATTTGTTGAGAACGGCCAAAAGAAAAGAATGATATAACGAAACCCCAGTAATTACTGTCAAAACTTCTTAAGAAATGCAGTCCGGTGAACTGTGACCAATGCCATACAAATATATCAATTTTTACTCTTTTTTTACATAGTGAAAGATTTATAAACGTTGTGAAAATATTTTTAAATTGGATGTGTAAGTGTTTTATACAAGTTAAATATTTAGTTGATCTACCTATGTCATAAGGTGATTTCATATTTTTTAAAAAGGTATCTTTTAGTTCGGTGATGGTATACTTACCGTTATATACATTAAAAAAGTATCTTTCAGTTCGGTGATTGTATACTTACCCTACATTGTTAGTCATCCTTGCATAGTACAACGTGCAAATGTTTGAGTTAAGTAATCTTCCAAGGAATTTTTCACATTATTTTGACCATTGAGAAAGTGATAAATATGTTACTTGTATAAAAATTTATATTATTGTGAAGTATATAAAAACGTACGAGTTTGTGGAAAGCTATTATTTGCTGAGTATTTACCACTTTTTCTTACATCTATAAGATTGATGTTTATAGTGAAGAACTTGTCTGTGGGACTACATCTCCTTAGTTTCAATTATACAAGTGTAAGGCCATTCTGGTAATATTAATCATTTATTAAAAAATTGTTAAACTTCAAACCTAGGTTATACTTTCTTTTTACACAACATTATTTTTATTATTACTGGTATAATTAAATGTATTCCTAAATAGCATTGAATGCCTTTAGAATATGAGAAATCTAATTTCCTGTTTTATTTTTATTTTCCAAATTTTTAAAATAAAATTGATGAGGGGCAAGATTTCAGGTTTAAACTATTTACTATAGTTTTAAATAAATATGGGTTTGATTTTTTTGCGAATCAACTCCTTGTTATTTAAATAAAAAGTAAATCCATTTTTGTATTTATTAACCTTTCCATATTTTTTCAAATGTTTAATTTGAAAACAAAAAATGTCGATCTCTTAACATTGTAAACCGTGTTTAACCAGGCTATAGTATGTGGAATTTTGAAGAGTTTTACACCTATAATTAATATTCTCGATCGCATAATCCTTATGGTGTGCACTAGTAGGTGTAAGGATGATACATTTCATATTAAAAAGTTTGAGGACATACATTCTTGGGAAAGAATCTGAAAATAGTTTTAAAGGAAACGCATAAAAGACACCAAATCATCAATAAACATGTTAAAGGCCCTCACGACAACACACTGGGGGAAAACCAAAGAAACCATTCTCACCACATACAAAACAATAACCATACCTTTAATAGAATATGCAAACACCATATGGTCACCCATCTCATCTACCACAAACATCAACAGACTTCAGACACCACAAAACACTGCTTAAGAACTGCCACAGGATGTACAGTTGACACCAACACTTACATGAAGAAACAAAAATACTCCCCATCCAGACACCTATAACTACATGCATCCCAACTCAGACAAACACCAAAACACCCACTACACCATCTCACATAACAGCGAAATAACCCCAGACACATGAAGCAAACTATTTCAAAACAACAATAACTATGCCACCAACAGAGAGACCATACCTGAACAAACCACATACCAAACAATCAAACAAAATAAACTCCTACACACCCACATAGTAGCAAACCATACCAACAATAGACAACCTAACAAGGTATTAAACAGAACCGCCCCAAACATAAACAACACCGAAGAAACTACCTCATAACATGCACAGCACACTGGCACAACTACTTGAATACTTACACAAAATAGCCAGTGACTAACACCCATTGCGCCAACAACATACACACAATACCACACACCTGTTCGCATGTGTGGACGGACATGGCCCCGGATGACCTCTGGACGGACTCGGTGGGAGCGGCGTGGCTACTAGCCCGATGGTCGATCCGACCTGCTGGGGTAGGGGCTGGACCAGGGTTGCCATTCTCTTTCACTTCTGTAATTTGTCCTTCAAAATGAAGAAGTGAAGGAGGTTTTTGTACTTAGAAAATTTTGACTTGAGTGAATTTTTTTTCAAAAGCAGACTAAACAATTTTTAGTTTTTGGTTTTACAGCAATACTTATTGAACATAAATGAAAGATATATACATTATGAATAATCCATCTTCAATAAAAATTTCTCTAAAACTTGAATTTATTGAACTCTGTTTTTATAATGTCTTTGGACTTTTTTTTTCAAAAATAGACTAAACTTTTTTTGTATTTTTCGTTTTACAGTGCTAATTTTTAACGTGCACCCATGTTAAGTCGCCCTCTGGCGACTTTGCCGTGCACTAGTAATAATTCAATTTAATAATATAGGGAAATAGATAATTTTCGTTACAAAAATTCGCCCAAAACTACAGC
>JARUHE010304951.1:0-21309 GCA_031471125.1 Archaeomysis grebnitzkii | reverse complement strand
AATTGGAGCCTGTTCAACAGGGCTTGTATCTTCTGCAATTGGAGCCTGTTCAACAGGGCTTGTATCTTCTGCAATTGGAGCCTGTTCAACAGGGCTTGTATCTTCTGCAATTGGAGCCTGTTCAACAGGGCTTGTATCTTCTGCAATTGGAGCCTGTTCAACAGGGCTTGTATCTTCTGCAATTGATGCCTGTTCAACAGGGCTGTTATATTTCTCCATTGATGTCTTTTCAACAGAGAAAAATTCTTCTTTAGTTGCAGCTTGTTTGAGAGAGCTGTTTTCATTTTCAGTTGTAGCCTGTTCAACCAAGCAGGTGTCTTCTTTAAGGCAAATATCACCCACTGTTGGAGCTTGTTTAGCAGGAGTATTGTCTTTTTCAATTGGAACAACTAGCAAGCTATCTTTCTCAGCCAAAGCTTGTTTAACAGAACCGTTACCTTCTTCAACCGTGCCGTCAACTTCCTCAGTAATATTTTGTGAACTAACTATGTCAGCGGAACTATTTTCTCGTTGAAGTACTCGAGTATTTTTCTTGTAAGTGCCATCTGTTTCAATGGAAAGTTGTTCCACATTCGAGCATTCAATTCTGACAGATGGTTGTCCAGGAGCTGTGTTGTCAAAGTCAGTTGTTTCTATGGCAGAGGTTTTTATTCCTGTTAATGTATTGGTGTCCAACAAAGATTCATCTTCATCTGTTGGCTGACTTTTGTCCACTTCAGAACCATGTGTTGATGACATTGTTGCACAGACCGACTCAACTTTTTCGGCAAGTTTTGACAAGTAGTCGAGAACTGAAAGCCGTTTCTGGACACCGTTCAAAGGTATTGAAGCAGATGGACATTTTTGGTTCTGCTTTTTTGTCGATTCGTTGATTAAATTTTCATTCACAGTGGATGGTTCCATTCCATCCATTTCTTGTTTAGAAAAATCTTGCAATTCTAAATCTACAGCAGATTCTACATTTCCAGATAAATCTACTGCAGAGTCTAGACTTCCAGATAAATCTACAGCAGAGTCTAGACTTCTAGATAAATCTACAGCAGAGTCTAGACTTCCAGATAAATCTACAGCAGAGTCTAGATTTCTAGATAAATCAACAACAGAGTCTAGATTTCTAGATAAATCTACAACAGAGTCCAGATTTCCAGATGATTCTTTGGTAGAGGTTTCAATTTGGGATAATGAACTTTCTATCATAGAATGGATGAATGAACCTTTCATTTCAGGTGTTGGTTGTTTTGGGTGGACAGTTTTTTCAATACTCAACGTAGTTCCTTTCTTCTGCTGAAGCGCTGCCAACTCGCTTATGAATTCACAATTCGATTGGGTGGTCCCTGCACTCAAGACATTCATTCCCTTTATTTTCGAGTCTACTTTAGTTTGGTTTTGCTTACATACGGATTCTGAGGTAGATTTGTGGTATGTGGAAATTGAGGTAGATTCGGGTGTGTCAGGAGAAAATTTTTTAAGGCAATTATCGTCAGACTTAATATTTTCCGTCCCTCCTGTTATAGAATCTTCGGTTCCAGAGTCGATCTGATTCTGTAGGGTCTGAATATTAAGAAGAGAAACGGAATTAATATCTGTATTTGGCACACTACTAAAATTTATAATGGGAACCTCGGTTTCATTTACGACATACTTTTTACATGTACTGGAGGCAGCCAAGGTCTTGTTGCGAAACGAGTTCAACGAGGAAAGTAATTTGCTGCCTGAAGGTTTGTTTTTTGTTTTATTTATGGAAACGTTGAAGTTTCTTTTCAAACTGAACGAAAAAGCTTTTTTCTTTTCCACTCTCACTGGATTCTCACTCAGTTCTATATTGTTTATTTTGCAATCGGAAATCTCACTTTTAATAGCCAGAGTATTTTTGGGTGGGGTAATATTAATTGATGGGGCATTATCATTTAACATTTTTTCCAAAGACCTTTTGGGTGGGGTAATATTAATTGATGGGGTGTTATCATTTAATATTTTTTTGCTACATAAATCTTTTTCTAGAATTATTGTCGATTTAAAATTATTTTTATTCGAATTATCACTTTTTTCGAAGAAACTGCATTGCTGATTTAGGTTTGTAGAAACATGTGTGCTTGGAGCAGAGATTAGAGTGTTATGGTGACTTTGGTCTAATCTTACATCAAGCGTTTCATTTTCGTTTATTTCACAGACAGTTGAGGTTGTGTTGGCAGCTTCTTCTGTTGTTCTTGAACACAAAGGCAGCAATTCACAGATGGCGGCTCTAGAAGACAATGAGGAAGGAGATTCATTTATATTTGACTTATTTGAAGAGAGTGGAGATGACCATCTGACATCCGAGTCTCTAGTTTTGCTATAAACGCCAGTAGTATTCGAGATATCACAGCAATCTGGTAAGTTCTCGCAACTATTGACAATTGTGTGCAAGTCCCGGGCAGAATCTAATGAGGAATCTCTCTCCAAGTCATTCTCACTAGGCTCGGCCTTTGAATTTGTACTAACTTTGAAGGAAACTTCTGAGTCTTGACAAGGAAATTTGGTCGAGCCATCGACTACATGTACTTGATTAGATTCAGAAATATTTGAGCAAAATGTTGTAGGTGTGTCCTTAGTTGGGTCATCTGAACCCTCGTCATCAATGGTGTAAAGAAGGTCATTTTGTGGAGTAAATCCCAACGCTTCATTTTTGTGATGTTTTTCATTAATTTCCGAGTAGCCCGCTGGAACGACTTCAAGGCCCTCAAATAATTTGGCAGATTTTGATTTGGCTTGGTCAGCCAAGCAGGGAGGATCGGAAACAAGTCTTCTGGAATTATCGGCAATACCATCACAAATTTCCACAGACGATGAAGATGGTTGCTTTATGATGTTGAATAAACTAATGTCTTTTTCTGCACTCGCGATTGTTTGACTCGAGTTTGCACACGTTTGACTTTTTTCGTGACTGCCAGGTGGCGATGAAATTTCCACCGAACCGTATGTCGGGTAGAAAGATTCATTCTTTTCAGGCACCGAGGTTAGCTGCTCCGAATTACAAGATCGCGGAAAAAACGTACTTTCCTCATCCCTACCAATCAGATCGGTGGAAGAAACGGACGTAGATGCCGACGAAAGAATCGTAAAAGGTGAAACATTGACGGAAGAGCCGTCTCTGTAGCCTCGATCATGTTCGGTGTGTTTATCGAAATTAACTTCATTTGTGAACGGTGAATTCAAAATTTTGCCGTCGATTCCTCGACCAATGTACGTCTGTCGGATACAGAGCGCAGTTTCTTTTGAAACTGACGTAAGAGTTGCTTCGCTTCCCTGGCAATGAGACATCGCCGACAAAGGCGACGGAACTCCGAAATCCTCAATTTTGGCACTCGGCAAGAAATCTTGGAATTCGGGCGTTGTTTCCTCATTTTCAGAGCTTAGGTGGCTACCCTGCCCACCTGGTTTCATCATTTGTATCTACAGCATATCTAGAAAATAAATTTCCATTATTTTATTGCACTGTTGAAAAACTTCGTTGTTTTAACGGACAGTTTAAAAATTTAATTGAAACACCGGAACTTTAAGAACCTCCATTAATGATTTTATTTTAACGTAATGGCAAATGTTATCAGCTATTGGAAAAAAATTTAATTGAAACACCGGAACTTTAAGAACCTCCGTTTATGATTTTATTTTAATGTAATGGCAAATGTTATCAGCTATTGGAAATAAACTTTGTTAGATCATTAGTAAGTTTGTTGAAAAATATTTCAAATGTTAATCAGTTATAAAAAGATAAATTTTTATTCAAACAAACATTCGTAGGATGAACATCTTGACAATAAAATTTAAATTGACTAAAATGTCTTACTCAAAATTATATATTTTCTTATTTTTGTAAATAAACTTTTTTTTAAGACTTCAAATAAAAATCTCGGTTAACCATGAATTGAAACTTAATAAGTGAATACGGTTTCCACAAAAAAAAATCTAGAATGTTATGTCCTTAACTTTCATTGTCCATTTTTATTGATTTAAAAAAACAGAAAAACTCTGTTATAGTCCACAAATCATCCACCATTCCAACAACAACAACAAAAATCAGAAGTCACTTATTGAAGCATGTTTTTCAAACAGCTTAATAATAATAATAGCCATAGATGATCTGCAATCTCACATGGCTATAATTCAATAAATCTTTATTTTATGAAAGAATTATTCCTGGTAATTTTGGTTAGATAGTCATTATAAACAACTTTTGTTCAATAAAATTTTCTGTAACTCTTCAAATACAAAACTTTAAATTTTACCTCAAATGTTTTTACAGTTAAGAAATTAGGGTTTTTCGGCTATATTGATTTTTGAAAAAAGAATACTTCTGATCATATTGGTTTTATGGTCATTATAAACAACTTTACTTTAATAAAATTTTTTGACAAAACTTGCTAAATAGTCCTAACAAACAACTTTGGTTCAATAAAAATATTTGTAACTCTTCCAAAAACTCTGTTTTCGACTATAACTTTTTTAAAGTGGGTTTATCAAAAAAAAAATTACTCTTGGCAATTTTGATTGGATGGTCGTAATAAACAACTTTTCTTCAATAAAATTTTTTGTAACTCTTAAAACTTGAAACTTTTGCTCAAAATTTTTTAGAGTTGAAAATTGAGGGTTAATGTTCATTTTTGAAAAAAAAATATTCATAACAATATTGACTGGAAAGTTAAGACAAACAACTTTTGTTTATGGAAGTTCTCTGTAACTCCTAAAATAAAGTTGTTTAACACTAATTGTTTTTCATGTGCAGACGACGACGACGACGACGACGACGGAAAATTAAAACCTATATAGACCTTTTTCCTAACGGAACGCTCGATAAAAACGGGCCTATACCCGGCGCTGCAGCCAGAGGGTATTCAGCACAACTCTCCTTTGGAGATGCAAGCTTACATCATTCAACTTTGTGAACATGTTAGATAAGTAAACTACATGATTCTTTACTTCCCTTACCTAATGGCACAAACTAAATTGTTTTTCAGTTTCCAGAAGTTTGTAATGTCAAACAATTATTTAGTAGCCAAGCTTTTAAATATCCAATAGATCAACAAGATAAATTTCACAAAACAAATTGTTATTGATTGGACTACAAATATCAACTAAATGCAAGCTGCCGTTTAGGTCTAACTCTTTATCAGTCCCAAGTCCCACATTTACATTTTGTTAAAGTTTAAATTTCGAGATGAAGGCCTTCACCAGTTGACAGTATATGGCAGGGGTGGCCAAGTTTGCTTAATTTAAGAGCCACATACGATAAAGCTCAAAAGCTTAAGAGCCGCAAGACATGAAAAAAAATTACATAAGTTATATAAGATTAGACTCTAAAAATAGCATTAATAAAATGAAAAACAATTATATTTTTAATGATACTTGTCATAAAAACCCTACTCACCATCACTAAAACTTGTTTAATCTTTGATCGTTGAAGACTTTGATTTAGTTTTCATTTTTATAGTTAAATGTTTAAGATCTGGCTGGAATGATGTTAAGGTTGTTCTGAGAAGCTCAGTTGATGAGGTTAGCACGTTGTTTTGACTTGACAAATTTCATAATAGAGATGAGATTCACAGCTGTAAGTTGTTCCAAAAACCGAAAGAAACCGGAAGCCAACATTCTGAAGATTAGGATACTTTGTTTCCAAAAGTCAGTTAAAGATGAGCTTTTGTGTGCTAGTTTCAAAGCTAAATCTGTTTCTATTGAACAGTGAAGCAACAGGACAATCATCACTGATTACATCGATTGCAAACTGGTTCAAAGCATGGTTTCAGCCCTTTTAGTTTCTTGACCTGTTATCAAAATCATGATAAAGTGTGTTTCCTTTGTATTGTGTTCATTTACTCTCTTGAATTTTAATGTTCGGACAAACTGCTAATCTTTATTTAAGGTTGGGAAAGTAGTCAAATTTATTTGTAGCGATCTCTTTGAAAGTTTTATTTTATTTTGAAAACTTAAAACTGATTGAGCTAGTTCTGTAATAACTTTGTTCCTCCCTTGAAGTGCAAGATTTAAATATTGGAGGTGTTGTATTGCATCTGTAAAGATCATCAGATCTTGTACCCATGCGTGATCTTCTACTTTCTTTCATGAAGGTAATAATTGCCTGAAAAAAGGCATAATCTTTTTAAAAACATTGGTAGTTGAAAGCCATCTTGCTTTGCAGTAGAATAAAAGATCCTTTGGCTTTTCATCAAGCCAAAGTTTCAAAATAAAATGTCTGAATTCGCGGTGTTTTGGCACTTGTTCGAACAAAATTCACAATTTCTAACATTGTCAAACTTAAAGTGTTTACTTACTAAATAAATGTTCAAGATGGATTATACAGTGAACAAAGACATTCAGGATAGTTTGGATTTTGTGTTAATTGTCCAACTAGGCCAGCCTTGTGACCTACTATAGATGGCACGGTCTGTTGCAATGCTGACAAGTTTATGCAATGTTTGCTGAGCATCTGACAAAACTTTGCCAAGTGTATTTCCTATATCAATAACTTTTGTGGTTTCGTCGAAGTTGATCAAATGCAATATTTTTTCTTTTACATTTCAATCATTTGTAACATACCGAACAAATATAGACACCTGAGGGATATCTTGAATATCAGTAGATTCATCCAGTGCTAAGCTAAAGCCACGCAGTCTAAAATGGCATCCCTTATGAATGTTAGCAGTAGTGCACATGCGTGTTTATTTTAGAAACTTTGTGAATGATTTGAGGAGTTTAAGTTTATTAATTCATGTAGAAAATAAATGTCGCAAGAGCCACACTTTGGCCACCCCTGGTATATGGCAAGCACAATGCCAGCTACGTCTCTCAAAACGAAATGAAGACCCTACCATCTTATTCTCAATATAAATTAATCCGGAAATTCCATTGCAATGAATATTTTCAATTCAGCAGAATTCACAATTACCCATAATGTTAAGCATTACTTAATCTGTTTTTTTTTTTGCTACATATTTGATGAATTCACTTATATTTTGAAAATTACTTGATCACTATCTGATAAGGCTTCCAAATATTTCATTTCAGCTTTGAACAGAACCCTTAAGATAACATAGAATAGAGTTTTTGCCACAAATATTTAAAAGTATGCAATTCTTTGGGTTAAAAATAAATGGTCCATATCAAATTTATTTTCAGATTGTTTCAAGCATAGACATACAAAATGTTTTGTCAAAATAAAAAAATTCATTTGTATTCAAGTTTTCCCCAAAAACAGTTTTCAACCTAAAACAATCCTCAAACACAAGTAGATTTTTAGCATTTAATTGATTTGCAAGTTTACTAAAAAAGGTGTAAAATAATAAAATTTCATAGAATTTTCATTTATTGTAAAATTTGATTCATTTTGAATTTTCAAAATAGATTTAGGCTTACATAAATCTCAAGTTTTTAACAATATCACTTTAACCAGGTAACCTTAGGCACAATTAGCATTTTATGAAATGAAATTAGTCCTACATATCTAAAAACAAAACACCTTCAAATTTCGATACAAATAAGAAAAGATGAAAAATGTATTTGGAACTAAACTTTAAATGAAAATCAATAAATGAAACACAAAAGCAATAACAGTATGAAAAATCAACCTGAATAGATTTTATATATATTTAAATCAATTTCAGAATTTTGATTTATTTTTTACATCAACTAAAAATATATATTTCCTATAACAAAAATTTACATTTGATGATTAATAAATTTTATTGTGACAATGTTTTACTTTTATACTTTTTTTTGTGGATTTTTTTTATGAAATTGGTTTGACTAATTGACATTTATGCAGAGAAAACAAGAGGATGGTTGAAATGAATGAATTTCTACCAACAGGTTAACTTTTGCTTACTAGCATGGCAAAAGAACGGAGTTTTTTCATTAAATGTTGAGGCACTTACAATTTTATTCTATTTTAATTTCCATTCAAAGGGCTTGAATGTTCAACTTCAATTATTAAATTCATTTAATCACACTGACAACCAACTACATATCAGAAAATAGAATGCTCAATGCTAGTTTGAAAAAAAAACTCAAATGGACCGAATTATTCAAAAACATTCTTTAATATACACATTAATATGCATTTTTAACCTATCAGATTGATGTCCATGCTTACATTGAAAACTATTCACTTACTAGCTCGGAAAGCACACTTTTATCAAATTGAAGTTTGCCCAATTCTCATCATAAAGCCAAGCAACGGTATGTGAATGGAGTCTCAAGGTGATTAACACGCATTCATGAGAACTGATGGACTTTCAGTATGTTTATGTATATATTAAATAAATGAGTTGAATGCAAGCGACAAAATTAAAAACTTCAAAAATTATATATTATATATATGAAAGTGAAAATTCATTCAATTTCAACCTTCAACACTTGTCATTTCACTAAATGTCTCCAGGTACTACCAGTTGAGAATAAAACAAATTACAAAAAAATATAAAAACACAAAACATCACATCACAATAATAAAGTTTAAATGAGAAAAATATGTCAATTTGAGGAATAAACTTTTTGAAAATGTTTTATGCATTGAGGAAACTATTCTGAATATTGGAACTTGAATCAAAGAAAAACCTTGTAAAAATAAAAAAAAATAAAGAATTCTATTTATAACATGATTATATATTTTAGGATATAATTTTATATCTATTAATCTATTCAATATTCAAAATAGACTACCTCATGATCCAACATATATTTACAGATATTTTGTAACAATTTCCCTTAAACTAAACTAGGCATGATGGGGACATCCATCATCTTTCAGTGAAAGATTAGTTCAAGATGTCCCTAAGCAACACATTCAATAATGAATGATTCATTAGAATAATAAACTTTACCTACATAAGTACAATGAATATTTGTGCCTTTTCAAAAACATTTTTTCAACATTTTGTCAATTTTTTTTTTTATTTTACAACCAGTTTAGTCTTGGCTAAATTTTAAAATGGATAAAAAATCTGGTTATGTTACCCTGAAATTGAAAGGCACAATAAACTAGGCACATTTAGTTTATTGTTTAAGATACTAGATTTATTATTTTTTTGGAAGTAGATTTGTAAATTTGCAATCAAATTAAACAGAACATAAACTTGTTAAGTCTATGTTGTTATATAAAAAAGTATTTAGATACAAGAAATGATCATAAAATTGACGGATAATAATTTATAAGCATGTAATGTCAAGCACCTTGTAAATGGTCAAATGACCTTACAAATTTACCAAAGTGTTTAATTAAACATATATTTAAACTGACTGATAATGTAAAACATCATTTGTTTGAGAAAACACTTTGCATTACACTCATTACTTTGATAATTTTTAATTTTGTTGTTATAAATGTACAGACATTACTAACATATTTAAAGATAAACTGAGATGAAGAATTATAAAAATCAACAGACTAACAAAATCAATTCTACAATAGCTTATAAAGAGTTACACAAGAAATTTAATACTAGAATTCACAATTGGGGTTTACAATCCTGCAATTCCATTTGGAACAAAGATTCTCTTCGAGGACTGCCCTCCATAGGCAGTGAAGGGAACGTCCTTGCAAGGCCGATGCCATCCATTTACACTTGTATACATGTACAGTCAAAAAATCATTTTCCTTTCAAAAAAATATTCACTTTTGAAAAAGTTTTCTGGCATATAAGGAGATAACTTAAAAATTTAGCCAAATTGAAAATAAAGGCATAAGATCATATAAAAATATTCTCTAACTTTTATATTTATTTAAAATTACAGATTTTCAAATTGGTCCACTCTTCGCTTGGTGTTGCCTTTGCGGATTTCCCTCAGGGTCTTGTATTTGTCTCTTCCTTGTCGCACATTTTCTTTGTGCAATTTGTCCATCATGGTTTCTTTGTCAGAGTCACGTGTGCTTTCCAAGTCTTTCTTCAAAGCCTGAAAGAGATTTTGAATTAGGAAATATTTGAATAATATAAGAAATTAACTATGCCCAGCACTACACCCATTGAAACTGAAAGTTATTTTTCTCCATAAAAAAAGTTAAAAATGTCAACCCTGATTAATACTGAACAAATTTCAACTTACCTTCAATTGATTTTGAAGTCTTTCATTCTTTTCAGCCAATGTCTGGCGGTCCTCAACAGGGTCGAAGATGGGTTCCTCACTGTTGTTCAATTCATGAGAAATATCTCCATTAGAAACTTCGTCCCTTTCTTCCTGGTCATTCTCAGCAAGATGGTGATGCTGTGGCGTGGATGAGGCCAACATAAGGGCTTGGGTGGCCTCTTCTTGTTTGCGTCTTGCTTCCTCAACCTCTTCCTGAAATTATTAATGGATTTTTAGTTATGGCCATCAAACATATGATAATTGCGTTTCTAAATTATCTGAAGTATCTGCGCAAGATCTTATGGGCTAAGAATGTTGAAACCACTTATATAAATAAACAAATATTGAACAGGTAAGCAACAAACATGAGATCAAATGTACCTAATAGATTTATTATGTTATCTTTTTTAGTTTGCTACTATAACCTGGAAAGAACTTCAACATAAATAGCATCAAGTCATAATTGGACATTATTTTATATTTACATTTAAAATAGTTTTTAAAAGGTTTATATATTAGGCGATCTAAATTCTTAGGTTAGATAAAATTATAAATTTAACACATTGGATGAACATGTTCCAAGCTGTTGATTTTCAGTATAAATCAAGTCAATTGACAAAATCTCCTCTTTTTTTTATTCAACTTGAATATATATTTTCAGATTAATGTTGATCACTTTCCATAAAAGCACTCTTGTTCTATCCTTTTAAAAAACATGTCAAATATTTCCATTTTTATTGATAACATTTATCAAGTTAGGGAGATTGTCAATTGACTAATTCAAGCTTAAAATCGGCACATAATCATGTTCTTGAAATACCATGAAATAAATTATATTGAAATGGAACGTTTTTAATGAAATTGCTCTTTAACTAACCATAGATGACCAGCAAAAGTATACTTTTCAGAAGAAACTTACTCATGGCAATGTTAACTAAGTTATAAACAAGGAACTTTGTGATTCAATAAAAAAATATCTATCCAAACAAGAAGTTTCAACTTTTGTGATTAAAACTTAATTTTTGACAAAGAATTCTTAAATATTAATTTTTGAGAAAAAAAAATCGGATACAGTTTGTTAGAGGGTCATAATGAAAAAAAATTGTGTTTATTAAAGTTTTCTGTAACTCCTTCCAATAAATCCTAAAACCAATAAAACCTTTCAATTTTGATTAATATTAAAATTTAACAAACGGATAGTTATAATTTTTGTACTTAAATGGTTCTTAAATTAACTTTTTGTCAGTACAGAATGAATTTCAATAAAATAGAACCAAAATAACATCAAATGTAGGCATCACAAATGAGCCAAACATACCACAATCAATCAAAATTTAATAATTCACATTTTAGGATATTTATTTGAACAAAAAAGGGGAAGTAAGATTTAAAGGTAATTGGAAAAGTTGACAACAAAATTTAGTACAATTTGTTTATTTGTTGTTTCGATGTCAAAAAGAACTGACAACTAAGGTAAGGTCAAGCACACAAGTCAAATGCTAAGAAAGGATGTTTCACACAAATGATGTACTTTACCATCCACGCCTACCCCATGACTTCTGCTCATTCTCGCACTTAAAACCTGACAAATCAAAATTCAAATGAAAACTCTTGGGATTAAAATTCATCAACAAAATAGTTTCAGTCCCAATAGAATCAGTAACTAAAAATATATCAATAAATTAGCTCTGCAAATCTGAATAAACATTAAGTTGAGCACTTAGCTGGTTTCATTTCATATTGGAATTTACACTAAATTTCACAACTTACAAGATTTTGGTTTATCAAAGCTAATGATCAACTTTTCTCAGCCAATAAGAAATAATATAAAGACAAAACTTATCTACTGAATTACGAAAGTAATATCCATCTTTTTGGTTGCGAAAACCCCATCTAAATACTCGTTATGCATATGATAAAAACGTTAATTGTTTAAAATTTATAAATTCTTGATCATTATAAAGAGTGAACTAATAATACTCAAGACAATATTTGATGCTCTCAACTTAGACCGTCAGGGTATGTGTTTAGGCCCCAACAACGCAACCTTTCAGAATCCAATAGTTGTGAGGCTAAGAACACTGTTCAACCACAGGTTTAAGTGATTTGTACCTTTCAGTGTTCACCTTCCTAGAGGTGACATGATTGTGTTTAGCAATGTCAGATATAGAATAAACTGCTGCAATGCAACCGGATTACGCACCATAGAGCATAATAAATGGACAGCTTTTCTGTGCATTCAACTAAAATTTTCAAAACTATTTTATAAATTGACTTCTGAAACATTCCCATAATTGAGAGAATATTTGACCAGTCTACCAAAAGTCGTTTTTACCAACCTGTAACTTGCGTGTCTCGTCATCCTTCAGGTTGACCTCGTCCTGGATGCGCAGCACCTCTTGTTGTTTCGTGCGGATCTCGTCCTCTAGCTTAGCCTTCTCGGCAGCCTCCATCTCCTTTGATTGTTCCAGCCGGATCATCATGGCCTGCAACTCATTCTGCTTTGCCTCTAATTCATCCTTGGCGGCCTGTAGCTCGCGCAATTGGTCCTCCAGCTTGCGGATTGTCTCCTGGGCCTCCATCAATTCCTTCTGTCGCCGCTCCATCTCTTCTTGCATGTTACGCAGACGTTCTTCATACTCTTTCTGCTTACGCTCGGCCTCCTCTCTCAATGCAATCTCTCTTGCCAACTTTTCCCTGCAGAACAAATGAATTATTGTACGAACACATAATAGGTGAAGGGTATATTACCAGACACCTAGACAAAACTTTAAGATTTCAGCAGTGAAAGAGAAAAATGAAAAGTGGGAGATGTACTTCATATTATATAATTATCTAGGAATTTTTATTTTAACTGCTGAAATTACCTAAATTTAATTAATTTAGCATGTATTTTGTACAGTCAAAATGTTGCCATCGGCTGCAATTCTAACATTACCTTTCTTGTTGTTTGGACAACTTTTCTTCTCTGGCCTGTGCCTTCATCTGCTGGACTTCGATGGTGTCTGGTTTGCGTCTTCGCATGTACAATTCATGGTTGCCCATGCATAGTGCCAAGATTCTTTTGTTGATCCTCAATCGGGGAGCTAGGAATACAAAGTCTGGTGCCTTCTTGTCAATGGGTTTGATGACAAACTTTCTATCATTGAATGAAATATTTCTAATTTCTGACCATGGGAAACCAATCTTAGGAGTTAACCTGCAAGGTAAACAAATCCAGTTTAGTCATTTAATGTGGCGACTGAAAAACCATTACATTAGTTTTTTTTGGACAATCAGTCAAATATATATAAATAAACAGACCTATACCCGATGCTGCACCCTGTGAGTATCCAGCACTTCTAAGCTACTAAGAGTAAACTTCAACTAAATAACAAAAAAAAAAGTTAAAAATAAAGTAAAATAATTCCAGAATCAGGACACCATTTTTTTAAATCTTCATTGGAGGAGACCTGGTCAAACAAAAGGTTGTACAAAGGTTAAAATGTTGCACGACTGACACACCGGTGGAACATGGTCATTGGTCTGGTCAACCCCTGAACACAATAGAAACCCATGTGCCCTGTTTATTGACATGCCATGGGAGGCAGTCATGTATAGTCCAGTAGAATATGTTGGGGCAGATTGGTTTTATCTTTGTATTAGTGATGAGACCAGGTCAAAGATCCCATCACTGACCCAAGACATACTGCTGAGAGGAACATTTAACATCCTCAAAAGGAATGGCTATTCTTGCAGGCTGTCCTTCTAAGAGATGGAGCCTCACGAGCTTCAACAGGGGTAGAACACTTGGGTCTTTCAACTCTTTTTGTTACATATTAAACACCACATCAAGAATGGAGGCTAATTTAGTAGAAAAATTATTTGTAGATTCAATTGTATCATTTTCAATTTTCTCTAAAATATATATTCAAGCTTACTAAAGAAAATAATTTCAAAGACAACTTACTTATCATCCTTTTCATAAATATTTAGGCCTAAGGCATCAACACCTAACCAAAGATCAGTTTGCTTTTTGTTCTTAATTTCAAAATAGTTGACACCATACATGTCGAGATCTTGGGCAAGCTTCAAGTATTCCATCATAGCATACTCTCTGAAAGGTTGCAAAAAATGGATTATATAATTTGTAAAAATTATGGGTGCCAAAATCATAATATATATACAATTTAAGAAAAATTAGGCTCCTAAATCAATATATTCAGTAAGAGGTGTACAAAGAATGCATCAATTGCAATTATCTTTCGAATATAATATTTTGTAATAAGCTTGATGACCATTGGAAAAACAATGAAAGTATTTACCTTAACATTCCCTTGTGTTCATTGTACCAGTTGATAATTCTCTCCTCCCACTCATCTCTGGTGATCCTGTGCTGGTCCATGACACGTTGTGGAAGAATTCTATCATTGGCTAGAAATGGGGATGTGACCAATTCAGGTGTGTGATCACCATACTTTGCTTGGACAGCATATGATGCAAGTAGGACGGATGTTTCAGGTGGGCAGTAGATTTCATCGCTGAGAATGGCATTTTTCACTTGGAGATAGAACAAGCGCAATGTTATATCTTGGATGATCTCTTCAGATACATCTTCTGGGTAGAACTTAGCTCGGAACTTGAATTGAAGTGGATTTTCTTTCTTCACATCTTGTGCTAAGACCTGGTGATATAAAAAATTTATTTATATTTTGAAATATATTGATTTCAATAATATAGAAATAAAAATGTAAATTGTTACTGTATCTACCAAAGACTAACTAATTACATGTTACAGAACATTCAACTAAAATAGAAATAATTTTTTCTGGTCATTAAATAGGGTAAGTTTACTTAATACAGTAGATTCCGCTTAATTGGACCACATCGGGACATGATTCTGAACTCTTTAACCGACTGGTCCTACAGTATGAAGTTTTACGAAAATCTGTGCTAAAGCATAGAATAGCAATTTTTTCTACAATTTTTAAGGTTTTCTATAATTTAGACTTCGTAGAAAATGTGTGTTAGTTACGATATCAACAGACTTTCATAAACGTACAAACTCCGTTTTAAAAAGACAAAGCTGTTTTGAGAGTCAAAATCATAGCTCCCAATGTGGTTAATTAGGCAGAATAAACTGCATAATCTAATTTTACTTTAATATAAATGTTTAATATTATAATATGTTTAAACTAATACAAATGTATTGGTCCATATAAGTGGAGCACACTAAACAAAGCTGCTTTGTATTTAACAGATCGTGTTTGATTTCGTACCAACAGAATTGGTTGCGTTATGCGGTTTGGTCATGTTAAACAACAGTGCCATTAAGTGGAATTCTAAAATGTTGAACCTTCTAAAAAAAATTTCAAAGATAATGAATGCACTTTTCTCCAATAAATGAAATGCCAAAAGTGCTTAAACATCAATTGTAAATTATTCTGTCAACTAATATAGATAAATAATTGAAACTGTATTTATCTTAATTAGTCCAATTTAAAAACTTCACCAATTGTGTGGATTAAAAATTTCAGCAAAAGGATGCATCTTGAATGGGATTACGAAAAGGAGGAACAACATGACAAAGCAATAAAACATTGTTTGCCAATCTGTGGAAGATACAATAATTGGCATATTGGAATAGTTTACATTGCTACACCAATAGGTGATCGATACATCCTGAACAGATGCCCAAAAATAAAGAAAAATTACACAAGGTATTTGCCAGATAAGTTACGTTTCAATGTTTGCTTTAGTCAAGAGATATTGGTTATTTAAAACCAACTTTTCAAACTTATTTAACACCAGCAAGTCTACTAGCATTACTACTCTTAATGACAGGAGACTATATTTTGTTCCTAGAATTCAATAATGTTTTGTTTGTATTGCGAAAATGGGCACAATTTAGAAAATTTTGTTGTAAATCAAAAGACTCGAATGACTTGGCTTTTTTACTTCTCTTTTCCCCCAATTTATTTTAGTTACTATTAACCAGCAAATAGATTAACCATTCAGGTACAAACCCATTTTAATAAAAAAAAAATGCTTCAATATTGATTGCCTTTTCACAATACATAGTTTGGTTGATTGGTCTCAAAACATTACATGGTAATTGCATACTGTTTGCAGCATACATTGTCTTTCATTTTTGCCAATGACTTACAAGGAACAATACTCTGCAAATAAATATTTCCAAACGTCTACCAAGGCATTACTTCAACAGCAACTATCAACATTGGAAGTTACTGCTCACCAATTCAGAATTATAATATGTTTTGAACTTAGTCCGTGGAAACCTCATGATATATTTAGTGATCCTTTCTCTGGGACACTATAGATGCAAATGTAATATTAGTTTCAAATCATTTAATGTTCAAAAAAATCTAAATAGTTTCTTAATATTTTTAGTAGCTACATTTAAAGAAATATAAAAGTTACCCCGTAAATTTATTTAAAAACAAGTTTATTATATAAAATAAGGCATTCATTTTAAATGTAAACTTAAATTTAACAAAAAAATGTGTAGAGAGCAAACCATATGAAAAGAGTTCTGACAAGTCAAAACATTTGCCTTCCTCCAAATTAAGCTTTAAAAATTTAATAATGCAAGTATGAAATATAAATCTCATTACCATTGAGAAAATTTATCACTTTGGTTAAAACTTTAACAATATTTGTGACACTAAAGCTTCAATTTACACCATTCCACGAAAATAATTCTTCATGAAACAACTTTTGCAAGAAATACAAAATAACAAAAAAAAATCAGTGTAAATCTTTAAAAATTAAAAAGTTTTGTAGTTATTTAATTTGTAATTATTTTTACTAAATCAATTTAAACCCCAGGAAATTTTTGAAACCCGACTACTGTACCTTTTTGTTGAGTTTGAGCCAGGTGGAGTAGGACTTAGAGTCGGTGTACTGCAGCCCAAAGAACCAGATCTCGCGCAGTCCGATTGTCTTGACAACCTGGTCGAACAGCTGCTTGCCTGTCGTGTTCGGCTGGATCGCGAACTCCAGCTCCGCGTCCATCGTCGTCACACGCACACTTACCTAAGGGGGAATAAAGTGGAAATTAATAAATAATAAGATAGATAATAAGACAATTATTAAACCAGTATACAGTAAATATTGATGTAATATTGTAATTTTCACACTGGGCATTCGTCATAACTATGCAGACATATAGATATTTCTAGTTGTATAAAGCATTGATGTAATAAGTTTGAGACGTGATGGGCTCCATAAAAAAAAATTAAATATCAATAATAAATAATAATACTAAACGAAAAAAGGCAATCAATTAAATACAAAAAATTAAATTCAACAATAATTATTTAATGAACACATTAAAAATATATTAAAAATAATCAATAACAATTAGGAAAATATATAAATAATAATAACTAAAATCTAACGCGAGTATGGTCAATTAGGAGTAGGTTCAGATCGGAGTATTTTAAGATTAATGAAGTTCATTTAGATAAATAATGTTAAAAAAAAATTGTCCGATCCAAACTTACGCGTATTGACGATGTTCAAACTAGATATTTCCAGCTTTATATATACTGTATCATGAAATATGGTGGCACAGTTAGCAGCAAGAGATTTTGAACAATTAGAGTTAATTAGTAAAATTTTTCCATTGCATATTATCACGTGACAAACAATTAGAAGTAAAAAAAAACAACAAGTTTAGATATGGCTTAAAAGTATAAAAATCATGCATTTTAGTCAGGTATTTCTAATGGGGAAAATTATCATCATAACATTTTTTTTTTAAATTATAAAGTGACATATTTTCTGTATATTATAAAAAATCTGATAAGTACATTTACATGATCATGCAATTTATAGATCAAACTAAAATAACTTGGTTCGTTAAATGTGATCATATAGCTTTCAAGCGTAATGTGCATGTACTATATATAGCCTAATAAAAGTTCTCTCTAGCAGATAAATTATGCAAATACTAAGTTTATATAAATGTAAAAAAAAGTTAACCGGCTTTATCAACAAGACATGCGTATGTTACTTACGTATGCTTTAATAATTTAAGTAATCAACTGAATGAATTAGAAACTAAGTTTGCATAATTTTTCAATATTAATTTTGCGGGCATGATAGATATGAAGGGAATTTCAATTGGTGGACAGAAGCTTAAAATTTTACTGGAATGGTACAGTTGGTTGGTGTGCTTAGAGTGTTAAAAATTAATTTCACACTTATGCCCGCAAAACCGTGAACACGATTATATCTTAGACTAGCGAGACAACGATAAAAGCATTGATCGCCATGGAGATTTTGTGCAATGGACGTTACCTGTCCCCTCGGAGAGGGGAGTAATGTTCGCAGACTGCCACCTCCGCCCGATAACCTCAAGCTGTACTGATATGCATTCGAATATAAAAGAAAATTACAATTAGCTTTGGAAGTGCGCTTAACGCGGTTCACTTAGTAAGCTAGCTTACGGGCTAAATAATCTTAAATCTACTGAATGCCATTGGTTCAAATTTGTTGATTAATGCAAAAGATAGAGAATTTATATATTTTACTTTTTTACTTAAAAACACTAATAATAAAATACAATAACTTAATGCCGCTGGTGAAACCGTTTCATTATAAGGGTCAGCACTACAATTCTATGGGGTTTTACATCGCCAATACTAAGCTAGCATATCCGTGAATAGTGACGGAGCTGTTCCACCCTACTTCTAGAGATAGACCTATCCACGAATTGCAGAGACATAACATACCAAACAAATGTATGATCGCCCAATATATAAAAAGCTATTGATTTGATATTTACTGTAAAAGATTACTTGGTTCTTGTTTTGTTTACAAAGATGATAAAATAATTTAAAACTGCGTATTCCAAATAGTTTTCCATTGACGAAGACTTATTTTGGGGGGTGATAATACAACAAACAATGCACTACATGTCATGTGACGCCGTACAATAGCATGTTTGTCTCAATTACAGCTTGCCGCCCAGAATTTTATTGTTTTCACTTGGATCGACAATAGCACAAGTGAGGTAAGCTCGTATATATTTCAATGTGGATTACCTCACTTATGCTATTGTCGATCCACTTTAGTCTCCAGATTTCATCCATGATGTCATGCAAGAATCCTAACATTCATTGTTATATTAAAAAAAACGAATTTTTATTTCCTGTGAGCATAAAAATATGTCTTAGGACAAAAAATATCAGATTACAAAACGAATAATTTGGTGAAGCTAGCGTAGCTTTTGTAAACATCTGTAAATGGACGATTTAGCAGGTGCAAATAATAATTTTAGTAATTTATTATATTTTAGAATAATTGTTTTTATACAATCACGTACTTTTAAACTAGCCATCGATAGCAGTTAAACGTCGTGAAGTAAATATTTGTTTAGATATTATTCGATATATTGGCTAGAGCGCGCCATGATAGACAAAATGTCATTTAACTTTCCAAATAAAAGGTTATACAATTGAATCGACAATAGCAAAAGTGAGGTAAGCTTTATGTTATTTGAATGTGGATTACCTCACTTGTGCTATTGTCGATCCAAATATATATATATGACATGTTTAATAAAAATGTTAATAAAATGTATGTGTAAAGTAGGCAAACATTGCAGTTTTGTCAAATTATTAGCTTTATGGTTTATGGATGCTATCAATTTTCTCAAGATTGCAGACACCAATGAACGATAGCAAATAATTAAACATATAAACGAGGAAGTGAAACAAAAGAAACTTCAGAATACTTCTACATTGAACACCATTGTTGAATGTCTACTACTCGATGACCGCAACACAAGAGGACATATGGCTTACATAATCTAGTTCAATGATAACTGCACACGCGCATTCCATGATGATACCCAGAAATGAAAGGATTTATGCATTCGACCGCTAGATTCCGTGAGTTTGGTCCAATTACCTGAGCTAACTGAATATAAACATTTAATCGCATCATTAACTTCCGAATGAGATCGAAATGTCCAATACAGATTTATTCATGATTGTATTTCATTGAAACGAGTATGAATAAATATCGGCCTGTCTAGAAATGTAACACTCCCTTATCCGAGATAAGCAAGTCTTTCAATGGTATGTCAACACACCGAGGAAAAAATCTTCAAGGTTAAGTTAAGTAAAACATGAATTATATTTTAATGATTTCATTCAATTGTCAATCATACAATTACACCATCATCGGATTAATTAAATACTCACAATATATAAACTTTTTGCAACCAAACGGTTATTTAAGTGTGGGAACAAAATAAATGTTAATCGCCTGTGAAATAAACAGGCCTATACGTACTAGACCTTATGTTTATATTGTTTTTTCAAGGTTGTATTCTATAATTAAAATAGAAAACCATTTCTTTATTATGATTCGTATAGTTATATGTATTGGTCTTAAAACAAAAATGTTTAGTCTACTTTTGAAAATACGTCCATAAACACCAAAACAATTTAGTATTTCCGTAAATTCAACTTTAGAAAAAATATTTTTAAGAAATGTTTTTCCTAAGACAAATCTTTCATTTATGTTTAATGATAGTTATAAATATAATATAAATTTAAATATATTCAAATTTCAACAGTTTGTTTACCTTCTACTTTTAATTAGATAATTTTAAAAAATATAGGATTTATATACAATAGTTGGCAAGAGCTTTTATTGAAATAAATGCTTATACGTGGTTATTAGATCATAAATAAGTAAAATAAAAAGTAAACACAGCTTTCAATGGTCTTTGGAGAAAACTTTTTACAAAAACAAAAACGCTGTGATTGACAATTAAGGAGGAAACAATACTCAAAATTAAATTTAATCACCGCAAATAAATGAAATATTAATTGAACCCACACTCAAGACGACAAACTTGCCTTAATTAGTGTACACCACATGTTCAATTGAAGACATTTTGTAATTATAAATGAATAGAAGTAGTTACATCAATACACATAAACCAACTTAGCCCTATATGTTAGCTGCGTATATGGTTGTGCTGAGCTTTCTTCAAACGATGAACTAATATTTAAATTAGAGGTGTACCGAAGCCAGAATTTTGCCGAAGCCGAAGCTTCGGCCGAAGCCACTTTGCCGAAGCCGAAGCTTCGGCCGAAGCCGAAGTTTCGGCAAATACTTTAACCTTTTCAAATAAACTATGTAAGATTTTCAGGGACTAGGTAGACTCCAGGGGGGTAAGTTCCAACACCCAAACCA
>JARUHE010304929.1:0-12514 GCA_031471125.1 Archaeomysis grebnitzkii | reverse complement strand
ATATTTATATTTATATTTATATTTGTATTTATATTTATATTTATATTTATATTTATATTTATATTTATATTTATATTAATTAGATAACAAGTAAACAAACAATTAAAATATAAACATACTTTAAGCATAAATTCATTTTTACAGTTTTGATATGTACAATAATTATCATTACATTTATAAATAGATATAAATATTTAGATTTTCGTTTATAAATATTGTCAAAAAATTCCTTAGTTATATTAACTAATAATTCAAAATTATTTTCATTGTTTGATTAAGCTTTTTTGAATTTGTTTATGTGCTCAAATATATTAATACATGTTAAGTGTTCGTTATATATAATCGCATTGAATACCAACTTTTGTGTTCAATTTTTTGAACTCAAAATTGATAATTATTCCGTCAGTTAAACTAGCCTTAGATAACCTGCAATCTCGCGTGGTTATAACTCAATAAATATTTATTTTATGAAAAAAATTATTCATGGTAATGTTGGTTAGATGGTCATTATAAATAACTTTTTTTTCAATAAAATTTTCTGTAACTCTTCAACTGAAAACTTTAAGCTTTTGCTCAATTTTTTTCAAAAACTCTGTTTTTGACTATAATGTTTTCAAGGTGGGTTTTTCAAAAAAGAATACTCTTGGTAATTTTGATTGGATGGTCATAATAAACAACTCTTCTTCAATAAATATTTGTGTAACTCTTAAAACAAAAAATCTTTAAACTTTTGCTCAAATTATTTTAGAGTTAAAAACTAAGGGTTTGTTGGTAAATGTTGATTTTTGAAAAAAAATATTTATAACAATATTGGCTGGAAAGTTAAGACAAACAACTTTTGTTTATGGAAGTTCTCTGTAACTCTTAAAATAAAGTTGTTTTAACACTAATTGATTTCAGGTGCAAACGACGACGACGAAGAAAACGACGCCGACGACGACGGAAAAATAAAACCTATATAGAGCTTTTTCCTAACGGAAGGCTCGATAAAAAACTACACCACTTGTCTTTTTGTAAGATCATTTAATTAAACTTTTTAAATAAATGAATATCCAAAACTAACTTTAAAAATATTATGATATTGAGTTATTATTCATACTCTTATGTATGTTTGATAAACAAAAAATGTGAAACAAAAAATAAAAAACTTTGTCACGCAATACTATTAACTATAACTTTTGTCCAAAAAAAACTAGAGAACCAAAAATAAAGAATTCAACATTGTTAATGTTAATTGAATTATAAACCAACATTTTTTAAATAAAATATAATCTATAGAAATATCTGTGTGGTCAACGGCCATGGTCATATTGAAACACCACTTCCCTTCTGATCAGTGAAGTTATGCAGCATTGGAGCTGGTTAGTACTTGGATGGGTGACCATCCTGGAACACATGGAACACCAGCCTGGTCGCCTGGGACCAAATAAAACTAATAAAAAAATATCTTTGATAGAGTAATTAAAGTCATTTTTCAGATCATTTCATTATCTATAATTTTGATTCAATAAAAAATATAAAATTTTCTATGTGAACCCAATGCCGGTAGACTGACTGATTCATGTATATGCAAATTTTATGGGAAGGACATGTTGGTAAAATTCAATGTTATGAGGAAAAGCTGCAAATAAAAACATCGTCTCATTCAATATCTTTTGGTGGTCTGTCATAAGATCGTGTCAGATTGCTCTTTGGAATGTGTATCTAGCTGGTGAATCTGACTTACAAGATCTGGATTTCAATCGCTATGTGACCTCAGTCAGTGTGAAGAATTTTCTTATGATTACTGACCTTTAAATTATTTAAAACCTAATAAACTGATGTTAAAATCATGAACATGATGAAAAAAAATTATTTCAATGTTCAATCAAACCTTCAATAAAAAAAAGACAGTTACCTTAATTTTCTTGTGATAAGATCCAATATTTATTTTTTCGTGGCAGTTTGCACAACGACATACAAACTCACTTTTATCATCAAAATCAAAATCCAATTCTTTCAAACAGTTGGTGCATTTCAAGATATCATTCTCCATATTCTTCAAGGTGGGCCATTTGTTGGCACATGCCTGAAAATAACAATGACTTTACTAAATATTTTATTAACATTAAAACAACAATGATATGAAGTTACTTTATTTTGATTTCTACTGGATAGCTTATACAAGAAAATTTATTCTATTAAAATTCTATTTGTTTTTTAAAGATTGCATTCAAATTGAAAAAGTTTTAGTTAAAATTATATTTGAAGAATATTTCTCAAGATATAATGTTAGAATTTTTCAATGTATTTCAAAGATGCTGTCATACACAAGCAAATTTAGTTCCATGTCTATGTAATTTTTCACAACTGTGTTGTTCTTCTAAGTATGGAAAATTAATGTCTAAAACTTAGACTAGAGCTACTTTTCAATTATTAAAAAATAATAGAAACTGCAAATGTAAGATAAACTAGTAATGTCTCGTGATAGTTCATTCCCTAACTTTAAAAAAAAATTATTTTCATAAATGTTAATCAAAAATGGTGTTACAACAGTGAGAAAACATCATTTAATTAAAAAATCACCTTAGAGACAATTTATGTGTACTTTTATTTTCAATCCATTTATGCATAAATAAAAACAAAATATAAAAAAAAATTGTTAAAAAAGTTTTCTGTCTAAGAAAGTCAATCAAAAATGGTGTTACAAAGTGAGAAAACATCATCTTATCAAAAATTCACCTTAGAGACTATTTATGTGTATTTCATTTCCAATCCATTAATGCATAACTAAAAACAAAATATGAAAAAAATGTTTTATCAAAAACGGTATTACAAAGTGAGAAAACATCATTTAATCAAAAATCAACTTAGAGACTATTTATGTATACTTCATTTCCAATCCATTAATGCATAAATCAAACTAAAATAGGAAAAAAAAAATTTCTAAGTTAATTTGATGAAAAAATGTAGATAAAAAGTGATAAATTAAATAAAAATACCTAGGAATATATTAAAACCAATAACTAAGCCTATATGAAAAGAAATTATAATAATATAGATGTTATATAAGCATTCAAGTCATTGTCTAACGCCGCCGCCAATGAGGACGACATCGGAATGCTACGCCTATGTAGAACTTCGCCAAACATGCTCGACAAAAACTAAGACAGTGGATAAAAGTAAATTAATCATATACATACAAATTAACAAAGTAATAATCTAAAAGATGAATAATAAATATAAACAACTTCATTTCACTTACTTCACAATTACATTCAAACCAAAAACTTCTTTTGATATTTTCTCGTCGAAATGGTCGAAATGAACAATCGGTGTCAGCAAAAAAATATCCGTAAGTGTCAGGAACCTTGTCTCCTTTCTGCATCGGTCTCGTCGAAATTGCAACAAGCTCGGTGCCATTAAAGAAGCGAGCCAATGGTGAACTACATGAGTGGTTGAACAAGGTGAAGGATGGATAGAGTGCCCTGCCCAACTCGACTTGAAGTGCTCCATCCACACTCATGGAAGAAGGCAAAGCCAATTCAGACACAACATGAGTATTGAATTTTCTGATGGCAATGAATCGCATCAATAAAGTTCCGGCAAAGATTTCTGGATTGATGTTTAAAGCTTCACAGCATTGTTGTATTTTTGGGTCTTTGAAGTATTCTGTTGTGTTGAGCAGATTCAAGAAGAATGAAGATAACATTGCATATTTCAGACATTCTGGAGGAGGCGTTTGATCCTCGTGATGGCATAAATTATAGACAAACTTGAACATATTGAATGATTCTTGGTTAGCATCAAGTCTATCTTTCGGGAACTCGTCATCCTTCAAATGTTCAAAATTTCTCAGAAAATCCATGAATGGAAATTGAGTGAGCATTCTTAAAGCCAAACAATTTTCCCTTGGAATTTTCAAGCACCACAAATAAGTAAGAAAATTGCATTCAATGGTGTGGAAATAGGATGCATCACGACATTTGATGGAGCAAAATAATGCTTCCGTGCATTTATTACAAGGGAACACACTGAACAATCTGCAAATGTTAAAGATTATTGACTTTCAAGTCTAAAGTTTTTTCAAAATATAAAAAACATTTATTTGGATACTAAAATAAATGTTTGCATATTTTTTACCTGACAACTGCATTTTCAAACCAAAAAACTTTTCAATGTCTGACATCAATGTGTATACCAAATTACAAATATATTAGTCAATTTATTTCGGTTATATGCATGTTTGAAAAAATTAACTTTATTTTCAAAATAAAATAAAATTTGTACTTTAAATTTTGTTTGCTTTGTTTTTTAATGTGTGAAAAATTATTATCATCACAACTAAAGCTGTCTAAAATTTGAACAAAAAACTCCATTTTGATGTTAGTTCATCACAATTGGTGATGTCCAGTGATGATTGCATTTCAATTCTTCAGGTGTTTACAAACTCTAACAACCGTTATAAATGTAAATTCAACCACCCGCTGAAAAGTATTTGAAAGCTGTATAATCTGTGATATTTTGCCAAGTATTTAGCTTTCTCAAATAATCATCTGAAGAGTGATAAGCTCTTTTTCATATTTTTTTCTAAACGTAGAGTACCAAGAAGTTAAAACTATCACAATAATTAATGAATATTCTAAATAATAATAACGAACATTTAAAGATTTATTGTGTATTTACTTCAAACATTTTTCTAATTCACAATTTGAATTACATATTGAAACCTTTACCTTGTGAAGCACTTATGACAATGAGACTTGAAATGATGGGAATCCAACACAGCTGCATAAGGTTTTTCCATGCACAGAACATCACCTGGATCAATGTCTTCTGCTGCAACTGAATGTCTACCCACATCATTGCTATATTCAATAGAGATTTTGGATGATATCTCTTTGAAGTGTTCATTCAAATCTACACTCAATTTAGAAGGTGAAGATACATCATTAGCCTCATTATTCTCTTCATCTGAAAGATATAAGACATAATAATCAAAACATATGTCAGAGATACTTGAAAAGTTCAAGAGCTGTTAATTTTGAGCAACAAACTATGAAGCACATGAATGTGGAAAAGGTAAGTTATAATTATCATTAAAAAAACATATTGTAACACTGAACACTACTAGTTTCCAATATTTAATATATGTAGTTTCAAAACCTTCAATATTAATTTTAATGTAATTTGATTTTTATGACATTAACTATGACAAAAATATACTTATCGCAACAAATGACAGTATATGAATTACCGTTGAAATTGCAAGATGGTGTTTCAGCAATTAGTTTCAAAACTGTAGCCTCAAGTTTATTCTTTTCACTTTCTTCAAGTTGACAAATGTTCAAAACAGCCAAAGCATCATTAAAGGAATTGGTTGCTTCTGTGTAACACTTTAATTTCTGCAAACATTTTCCTTTTCGAACATAAAGCTTGTATTTCAAGTCCTGGAAAATGATTGAAATAATGTTAGTTTATTGTAAAAAAGTTAAGGCAGAGAACAGAGATGAATTCAAAAGGACAGATTAGGAGAATACAGCTGAACTTCATCAAGTCTTGCATAAAAATCATACACAAGTCAATTTACGTATGCAGTCCTTGTGATGGATTAACGCTATAAACAAAATAAACATGTTGTTATGGCAGCAAAAGAAGGAGAGAGGGTGCACCGCAGTAATTTAAATAGCAGGACTTATCATTTTAATCAGTAAAACATTTTCAAAATTTAACTAACAAGTTCCAAAAGATGACATACAGATTAAGTGTTAAAAGGAATCTTCATCATCAAAATTTGGATATAATAGGGCATCCATTAACCAGAGGTAACAAATGGTTTCAGTAAAACACAAAAACCTAAATGACAGATTAATAGATTTTATAAAAAAAAACTGTGAAATAAAAAAAACTTCAAGATTTGTCTTTGCCTCTTATAAAAATAGCAAAATATTTTTTAAGTTCATTTAAAACCAGCATTTTTAGGAAAAAAAATCTGTAGAAACTTGTTTATTTTTAAGCAAAGTTATTATTCAAGAAAAAGTAAAATAAATAAACTAGCATTCACCTTCACCTCTTATAAAAATAGTGAACTACTTTCTAAGTTAATTTGAGCTATAAAAAAATCATTTTTTTATTTTAAGCAATGTTATTATTCAGCTCATCATCTATAAACTTTTTTCAATAAAAAAAACTTGAAATGAAAAATGAAAAACTTTAACATTTGCCTTCATCTAAATTGAGCTGTAAAAAATGTAATTTTTTAAAGAAAGTATAATATATAGAATTTATTTTTTCAGCTCATTATCTATAAGCTTTGTTCAAAAACTGTTAAAATGAAAAACACGGGATAAGGACATCGACGATGGACTGACCCACGCATGTCGATTGTAGGATAGATGCCCTAAAAAGTAGACACAAACATGACAAATACCACATGGATCATTTCAGAATCAAAATACTATCATTTTAGAACCACAAGGTCAGAATTATAACTTACTTGACTGCCTGAAAGTTTTCTTGACACCAATACTTCTATTTCAAATAATGATATAAGTTATTACAATACTTTATGGGACTAAAATAAATGCTGAAACTAAAAGGTTAGTTGACTATGGCAATGGCCATTAAATTATTCTGTCTGTGAAATATTAAAAACATAATAATATAGCAAAAATCCAAGTTGTAGCTTCATTTCTTTGATTATGATGTGGCTTTTTGGATTACATGTGAACAACTCTTGTCAGTATTTTAGTAGTGGCCAATTGGTAAGGTATTGTTCACAGAAGCTTTTTATTTAAAAAAAGTATAGGTGAGACATACAAGAGAAGTTGGTTATTGCATTTCACCATCCATATTATAATCCATTTATTGTTTTCAGCCAAATATAATTTTATTTGAATTTTATTATATTTTGAGCACCAAAATATTCTTATAGTTCTCTAGCCCTTTACAATATATAAAAGTGATAAACTAGATTTTGATTTTGGTTAACCATGTAAGCCTTTGTGAAAAGTTTGATTATTTTTTCTTCTTAATTAATGTCGTTTGAAATGAATAGTTCTTCATTTCATTCTAAGTAAAAATAATTTTAAAAAAAAACTCAATTTTGATTTTGGAGAACAGGATCAACAACAACAATGATGACAGAAAAGCAAACCATATACATAAGTGAGTTAACCTTTATGTTCTTTTCATGTGGATTACCTCACTTGTGCTACTCTTGATCTAATTTTATAGGATTTGTTCACTATGATCACACGCTCGATGACTAAGACTTGAAAGTTTTTTATATTTTTATTTTTTAATTATATGTATTTGGTTCCAGTGGACCAGGCTATGAGTGCAAATTCCGCACATTCACCGCCGGGTTTCGCCAACAGCATCTGATGTTCCCAGGTGGTCACCCCATCCAAGTAATAACCAGACCCAATGTTGCTTAACTTTGTTGAGCAAACGGGAAGCTTTGTTTCAACATGGCCATGGCCGTTGACTTTTAAAAGTTTCAATAAACTATAATATGGAATAAAAAAATACATTTACTTTAAATATGCTAAAACTAAATAAAATTAATACATTCTTACAACAAAGAATGCTCTACAGAATATCAGTATTAAGAATTAATTTATTTTAATGAAATTTTCCAAAGATTATATGAATCGAAAATAGCACAAGTGAGGCAGCCCACATTCAAATAACATAAAGCTTACCTCACTTGTGCTATTTTCGATCCATATATGGTAATATTTATCATTTCAAGCAAATTATTCCCTTAAATTGTTTTTCCCAAAAAAAATGAAGTGACAACATTAAGGCTATTATTTGTTTAGATGAAATGTTAATGCCTGTACGAATGCAATGAAAAAGCAAACTTCTTTTGCATTAATTTCCTGAGCCTAGCTATCACATGGAAACATTTTGAAAGCAATGAAAGAGAAAAGAAACAAAATAACAAATATTCAAGAATAAAAAAATAAATAAAGCAGTGTAGCAAAACAATACTTTATAAACATTAAAAATACTAAATACTCAATAACTAAGCCAAAGTAAATAAATTATTCCAAAACAGCTTAGCATTAAACATTTTAGCGATTTTAACTTGTAATAAAATTAGGCTTGTTCTAAATTATGTTACTTTGAATATAACACATCATATCTATGTTTAATATATCAGCAGTTAACTTCATTAAAAACTAATCAGCTTTTATCCAAAATAATTTGAATGAGATTTCACAATACATTCATAGTTTTAGTTTCCATCTATTAGTTATAGAACTACTTTAACTTCCATCGTGTTTGGAGTTTATTTCAAGAATTTACTGTGAAAAAAATCATTCCTCATAGCTCTACATGGTTTTTACTTTCTTTACAAACAAATTTTTCTCAATTCACTTTTCGATAATGATAAAATAAAGCTTCATCAATATCTTCAATCGCCTTATGATATTCTCCGAGACGAAAGAAAACGGCCGAACGATTACCAAGACACAAGGAATAAATGTTGCTGCATTCCTCATCTGCCAATACATCAAATATGATTGTAAAAGAACATTGATAAATTAATTACCACATTATAACTAAACATATGTCAAGTCACATGAAAGCTCTTCTGAAAATCTAGTAATGTGTGAATTATTATTAAACACACTTTGTTGTAGAATTTTGAATAAATTCACAAATTTTTATTCAATTTAGTTTGGCTTTTCATAAACGTGTAATCAATCTCACGATGATTCATTCAGTAACTTAATTAAAAATGGTGTTATAAAGTGAAAAAACATCATTTAATCAAATAATCACCTTAAAGACTATTTATGTATACTTCATTTCCAATTCATAAGATGTATAAATCAAACTAAATAGGAAAAAAAAATGTATAAAAAAAATTCTAACGTAATTTGATGAAAAAATGTAGATAAAAAGTGATAAAATCCAGTAAAAATACCTAGTTATATATTAAAACCAATAACCAAGCCTATATGAAAAAAAAATAGTATAGACGATATATAAGCATTCAAGTCATTGTCTAACGCCGACGAGGACGACATCGGAACTGCTACGCCTATGTAGAGCTTTGCTATGCACGCTCGACAAAAAGATTTTAAAATCAAAGATACTAAACGAAATTGAAAAAGAAGTAGTGCATAGTGTTGCCAATATACAAACAAATAATTATTTTGGAGCAAATATTAATACAAAAACCCTGTTTTTTAATAAGAAATAAATATATTTCATTAAACTTCAAAAAAAGTAGTGTATATTGTTTAAAATACCTAAACGAAAAAAAAAGTTTCCATTAAAATCAATAATAATAACTTTGTTGTAAAACTTCAAAAAAAGTATAAATCAAGATTGACTGTTGTACATGCCATACGACAGAGCCCACATAATAGCTCCTTTATGCTGTATTTATGTTGATAGAAAATTAACTTTTCTATATAAAAAAATATTTACAAGTACATCAAAAAAATTATCCAGTCTGAACACCAAGACTAATAGATTAAATTGTAGATTGTATTTGTTAGTGATTCATATTCTCTTAATCTGCCATTGTTTACTTTATAAAAGTTGCCAATACAAACCTCTTCCAGACATTATATCTCTTTTTTCAGATTTTGATTATTGTTATTTACAACCAACAGTTATAAAAAATAAACAATTGATCTTACCTTTAACAATTGGTGCACTAATCACACCTTCATTGTAGCAGTGTAAAGCTTTAGAAAATTGTCCTCTCTTGAATAAATCATTTCCTTTTTCTTTATTGTCAAAGGAATTTTTTTCACATTTTCCTTTCAGCATTTGCTTGATTTTAAATTTATTTTTCGATTCCAAATCTAAAATAAACTTCATTCTTTCATAATTTGTTGTCAACAAATGAAAATTCACAATTAATTTTGTTTTGAAAACACTGTCCCATAAGTGATGGACATACAGTTCATAAAGTTCATTCTCATTTGTGGCAAACAGCTCCATTATATTTCTGTGGAAAACAATACTGCATTAAGGGTATTTACAAAAATATTTAGTATTGTGATGTGCAGTCAAAATCAAGAGAACTTTTTGCCACAACCACACACCCAAATTACACAAATCACTTCCTAAATAATGGACCTTCTCCACCCAGACAGAAAAAATTACCCCAGCCAAATACTGATCCACATTTTTAACATCTCTCCACCTTAACTATCTTAATAATAATATTAATAATAATATTTGGGATTTTTATATATCGGGTCTAATAGAACTTGACCAATCTCTGCCTCACTTCACATATCAACATTAATATTACTACCCACATCAAGTGATGTGTACCCTGAGGATATGCAACCGACATATGATGCATCCTCCAAGCCAAGGTAAGCTTAGCATATGAGATTTTAATAGCCTTGGAGTGGACTCGAATCTGTGCCAATGACATTTGCTTATGCAGGATTAACCCCCAGAAGGAGGAGCTCTATTCAACCACCAGTGAGTTGCTATACATTTGATTAGAGAAGATTAAAAAATAAGTTTAAGCCATGTCTAGGTTTAAACATTTATTGGCCCATTATCATCTATCAACTCTGCTTTAGAATATATGAATTGGATAAAATAAATATCCAAAATTGAAAAAGGTTTTATATCAAGTTCAAGATTTGATGGTAATCATTTACAAGTTATTTATTTCCTAATTTTTAATATATAATTTTTTTTTCATAATGAACAGTTCATGTCTTAGTTATCAGACAAATAGACATTTCACCTTAAGTTCATTGATATTTGACAATTTATTGATTAATATGAGTGATAGGCTTATTTAAAATGTGTGCATCATACTTGATATACACAATTGTATGCATAAAACCTGTGTCTTTGAACGAGTATAGAATTTTTCTGCATCTAAAATTCATAAAAATGTTAACTATTTTAAAAATATGTTTTATAAAACAATTTTATTAAATCGACCTAACAATTTTTATTTTATTTTTCAAGCTTTAAAAAATTTTGGTTTTCCATGATCTTATTGAAACCCAATATCTTTAGGAAAGGGTCCACTTCAATGTTTAATCTGCACAGCAGTGGCATCCTCACTTTCTGTAGGTCAGATTTATAAAGAGGAGAGACCACATGGTCCTTTGAAAAAGTTTCTTGTCCTATTGAGCACCAATTCCCAATAATAGAGACTAGACCCGCTTCTATGTTAAAATTTTCACTATCAGTATTGTTACAAGCTGTTTCTGACCATTTTTAACCAAAATAGTGTTGGAACCTTGTCCAGTGATTAGTTTCTTATTAGAATAAACCTTGACACAGAAATTCAACACCAAATTACTATCACCCTATGTAACCACAAGAGATTTTGAATGAGTGTGTTGTCCTATTCAAAATTCTAGATGTCAGGCCCAAATGGGAGCATGTTATTATATTCAATTGCAACTACAATAAATTTTAAAATTTCAAATTTTTTTTTATTTAAAAGGACTTAAATAATTCCTCCTTAAAGTTTTTAATTTCTTATTATTTTTAAGTAAACATTGCTCAAAGCTTTAAAATAAAAATCTTGGTTAACCAGGTTGACATTCCTTAATCTAAAAAAGAAGACAACAATTCAAGAAATTATAGGATATAGCTACACAATTCCATAAAACCAACAACACCAAGTAGATCTCATTTTTTTGTATTCAAAACATAATAGAATTTGATTTCATTCACTGTTTATTAAAAAAAATATTTCTGTAAATGTATCTCTAGTAGCTAACTAAAACATTTATTTGAAATGTAGAATATTCCAAGAAAAACAAAAAAAATATTTATGTTCTGGGGATGCAATGCAATATACAAATTTCGGTTGTACTGTTTTCTGTAAACATTGAATTGGAATTTTTCCCTTTGCACTATGTTACAAACTGGACATTTGTTGTTTTCAACCCCTCTCCATCCTCAACAGTGAGGACATTTCTTTGTCTTCTTAAAACCTAAGTATTTTTGTTATTTATAGTTCTGTTTTCCTGGTGCTTATGTGGGGTGGTATGTTTAGTGGGGTAAAGGAGATGTCATTGTGTATGTATGTAATCAGGCCTCCGCCAAGTCTGTTTGGTCTGTCGGTGCGTAGTGCTGAGTAGTTCGCTATTAATGGTGTTTTGTGTTGCGTGGAGAGTTTGGTTTCTTGTATCGTGATTATGTCAAGTTTGTTGGTGATTGCCGGGAGTTCTATTTCTTGTAGTTTTTTTTGTAGTCCATTTGTATTTATTTGTAATATGTTTAGTTTGGTGTTGTTACTGGTGGATCTGTTTGATTGAAATGTGCTAGTCTGGGGTGCATTGGGTGTGGTTGTGATGGGGGTGTGTCTGTTTTGTTGTGTGGCTCTTGCTGTAGGGTGTTGGGTGTTTGTTGTGGGGTTTACCGGGTGTTGTTGACATGTCCATGTGTTTGTGTACTGTGCAACTCTAATGTTTGTACAGTTTTTATGGACCCAGTGTTGTGTGTGAGTTGCACAGAAATGAGGTTTGTCTGTTTGTAATGCGCCCGTCACATAAACCGCATATGTAGACGGGGC
>JARUHE010304918.1:0-12515 GCA_031471125.1 Archaeomysis grebnitzkii | reverse complement strand
TATGTATATATATACACATATATGTATATAAGTATATATACATACCATTTAACTTTTTGTCTTCTTTCAATCTTTTGCTAAGGAATACAATTCGACCAGACTGAAATCTAACTAAACCAAACGTAAACAATTTAAGATTAATCATTAAGACATATGTGAAGGTTTATCATTTGCTGAGTTTCAATCAAAAAGTTATATAATAAACACTAACAAACATGTGTTTAAACTAACCTCTATATTAAAGTTGTTAGTTTCTTGGTTTTTACATGTGGGACACATAACTGAATACTATTATATCTTTGATCATGTACGATTTAAACAAACTAACAAACAATTAATATTTAACGACGTTGATAATGTCATTTGGGGTTTTGTTTTACCGTGGAGTTTTGTTCGTTTTTGTTGAATCAATTTCTTGTTCTTTAAAAATATCTGGATCAACACTAGCATAAGTGAGGTAAGCTTTATGTTATTTGCATGTTGGTTGCCTTTATTGTGCTATTGTCGATCGATATATTACAATTGATAATACTAAAGCAATGTTATTAACATTCGTGAATTTTTTTATTCTATAACTAACACTATTTGCATATTTGTAAACATTATATACTTGTAAAGCTATCATAGATTTGAAAACAATACTGTTAATAATATATCAAAAACATAGCAATAATCTTCCTTTTAGTTATATTATTATTATTATTATTACATACAAGTTTAATAATATTAACTATATTCAATTTTATTTCGAAAATAAAACTAGAAAACAACTTCTTATTAGTATTACCAACGCCGACTCTACTACAGGCCTTGTTCATACCTGCAAGGAATTTTTGTTAGTTACAAAAATCCATTGGAAACACAATTGGTAGCATAGATACAAAGCATAACAGTGATCTCGACTTAACCTTTCTTCATCTTTGTTCATTTCCAGTGAGTAACACACGTTGTTTCAACCATTATTTCAAAGTTGTGTTTTGTAAAACCTTTGTCTTGGAATTATTAATGAAGTCAACGTTGTATGGACATCTGATAATGTTGTTTAAACGTTGTAATATCTTTCTGTACAGCTTTTACTCTAACCAACTTCAATAAAACGTTATTTGAACACTTTTAAAACAACGTTGCTACAACTAACCATTATTTACTTTTTGTTGAACTATGGTTGCATAAACAACGTTAATGAAACGTTGAATGCAGGCTTGTTGTGGAACAATTGTAAAAAAGGCGTTTCAAAAACGTTAAATAATGGTTAGTTGGAGCAACTTTGTTTTAAAAATTTCATATAACGTTGTATTGAAGTTGGTTAGAGTAAAGTTTGTACAGAAGGTTGTTATAACGTTTAAATAACGTTATCAGATGTTCATACAACAGTGACTTCAATAATAATTTCAATGATAAAGGTTTTGCAAAATAAAACGTTGTATAAATGTCACAAGTTTTTAAAATAACGTTGTGATAGTGTTGTGACAACATTAAAATGCTCGTTTGGTTACTATCTAACACTATCCAAATGGGAAACCAACGTCGTTTCAACCATTGTTTGAGAGTTGTAATGAGATTCATTAAGCAACAAACCTAAAATAAACGATATTAAAACGTTGCATTTTGCAAAACTTTTGTCACTGGAATTAATATTGAAGCAACGTTGTATAAACATCTGATAACGTTGTTTAAACGTTATAACAACTTTTTAATCTAACGAACTTCAATACAACGTTGTAAGAACATTTTTAAAACAACGTTGTTTCAACTTTAACATTTGTTGATCTATGGTTACAAATACGACGTTAATGAAACGTTGAGTACAGGTTTGTTGTGGAATAGTTATAAACAAACGTTTCATAAACGTTAAGCAATGGTTGGTTGAAACAACATTGTTTAAAAAACGTTTATATAAAGTTGTATTAAAGTTGGTTAGAATAAAATGTGTACGGAAAGATCTTATAACGTTTTAACAGCGTTATCAGATCTTCATAAAACGTTGGCTTCAATACTAATTCCAATGATAAAGGTTTTGCAAAATACAACGTTGTATAAATGTTTGCATATTTTGAAACAACGTTGTAATAACGTTGTGACAACGTTAAAACTCCCGTTGGGATTACTATCATTAACACTTATATCATCATTAACATTATTATTATCATCAACACTATACCTTTTTTTGCGATTTAAGTTTATTTAAACAAATTTATTTATTGACTTATGTTCAAATTGCAATTTAGGCAACATTTAAAATGCTTGTACGATTATATGATCCCTATGCGATTATAGGAGCAGTGTCAGCCGAGGCAGTAAATTCATTAGGTTTCTAATATCGTCGACTGACTTATTACTTTCGTTTATTAATCCGGAAATAGTGCCAACAGACACCACATGAAGAGCCGTCACCACACTGTGCTTTATTGCTCTGGTCTCTAATTTATAGACACCACAAGGGAAAGCTTACTTTGTCACCGTAGGATGGTTGTGGACAGTTATTCAGCCATGTAGTTATGTAGTTAATACTTCCAGATTGATGACCATTGGGTAAATATTAGACAAAGTTTTGTTACTTTCGCTGAGTTTTTTTTGGTTGGATTAGGTTTTTAGTCTTTATGCTGTAGTAGATGTTGATCTTTTGTATTATTATTTTATTTAAATAAACATATTTTAATTTATATTAGAAAAAACAAAAATGTTCCAATGAAAATTTCAAGAACGAAAAACAAAAATAAAATATAAAATTGATTATAAAATAATTATGAAAGATTATAAAATATAATAGAAATAATGGTTATTGTATAATATTATTAAACATAATAATACTAATAACAAAAATTAAAATAGAAGTATTGTAATTATAATAATAATAACAGTAGTAATAAAAATATCAATATTGATAATATATAGTAGTAATAATGTCAATATTAATAATAATGCAAATAATAGCAATATCACAAACAATAGTAATCAAAAAACATTAAATATAATAGATTATAAATATTGTAGTACTGTATCCCCTAGAAGTAAGATTCCCGTAAAACTAAAATTTACATTTTTAATTATTTTGTTGTTTATTATAAAAATTAAAACACAAAATAAAAACTACCTCGCAAATTTATGTTTTATTTGTATGGCTGTTCATAACATTTTAAGCGTTGCATGTATATTTCAATTATTTTTTCTGTTGACTTTTATTTCTTAAGCAACAGTACATACATTATTAACGTTTTTAAAAATGAATAAAACTATAATATGGAAGCCACTAATATCTATTTCAATCGTTATTGTGTTTGTTAAAAATTTTGTTATTCTTTTTATTGTACCTTTTAGCATAATTAACTTAATAGAGGCCAAAGATTTCGCCTTCTTCCAACAGCTTAAAAAGTAAATGACAAGAAATTTTAAGAATAAAAATGGAAAAAGTTTTTCTGCACAAATGAACTTGACAAGAAATGAATTTGAAGCCAAATTGATTTTGAGGGAGAAAATATAAATATTTTGAGGCCGAAATCTTCCGGTGAATGAGGCCACATTTACATCAATTTAGTCGAATCAAAAATCTGACTTTCTTTGAATAATTAAAACTGTTTTCCATTTTTAATTTATCTCAAATTTCTTTCGATAGTATATTCTATTTGAAATATTTTGTTGTTTTACTGATTGTTGGTTTTTAAGAAATCATATGTAATATACTCGTATACCTACACATATTTAATGTATTTAACGTAAAAGACGCACCTCATATTAACAAAAAACACGCATCGCCTTACGTACAATAACACTGATTAACAACACTAAAAATTTGATGCAAATAATTGTTACATAAGCCCAGTGTCATTTTAATGTTGCCACAACGTTATCACAACGTTGTTTTAAAATCTTACAACATTTTTACAACGTTGCATTTTGCAAAACGTTAGTCAATGGAATTAGTATTGAAGCCAACGTTGTATGAACATCTGATAACGTTGTTTAAACGTTATAACAACTTTCCGTACTCATTTTACTCTAACCATTTTCAATACAAGGTTATATGAACGTTTTTAAAACAATGTTGTTTAACCAACCTTTGCTTAACGTTTATGAAACGTATGTTTACAACTATTCCACGTTGTTTATGTAACCATAGATCAACAAACGTTAAAGTTGAAACAACGTCGTTTTAAAAATGTTCGTTCAACGTTGTATTGAAGTTCGTTATAGTAGAAGGTTGTTATAAAGTTTAAAAACGTTATCAGATATTCATACAACGTTGGCTACAATACCAATTCCAGCGACAAATACCGTTTGTATTGGGTTTGTTGCCTAACAAACCTCAGTTCAACTCTCAAACCATGGTTGAAACGACGTTTGTTGCCCACTGGGTAGAATTTCTTTTGTGTTAATTTCTCTTTCAATTGTGTACTCAGTTTACATTACATTTTGGGAGAAACAAGTATTTTGTTCACAGTCATCCCTTCAATCGCAAAGTTTTCTATGAACCACTGTATGTGAACGCCTCACTATGACGATACGATAACATACAGCGCCTGTACATTAAACGGGGATTGCCTGTGTTTTACTTTATTATTTATTAATATTAAATTTATATTTTCTTAAAAACTATTTTCAAACATTTTCTTAAAATGTAATTTACGATTTGTAGTTCTAAATCATCTTATTTTCTGCCGCCAACTAATCAAAACTAAACAAAAAAAATCAATGAAAAGGCGAACTATTTTCAGACGAATTCCAATCGTTATTAAAGACGTTTTCTGTCCGATTAATAAATCAGGAATGTTGGAAATGCACAAAAAATGGATCCGAAAGATTTTTTGTCTCCAATAAATCGCGGAAATTTTTTCCTTTAATCAAACCATCCGAAATTATGTTTCTACATATTTTGAACAATTATGTTTTCAGATATTTGTCATTTATTTTTATATTTACTATAAGATAAAAATGTATCTGTTTAATTAGAAATTTGCGGACATAAGTGTGAATAAGCGTATTTAATTGTTTTTCTTGAAATTATATGGCCAATAGAGTCTTAAAAAACTGTGCAATCTTCACCCTTAAAAATGATGGCTCAAGTACACCTTCATAGACTCTAATTTACCTTGGCGACAAATATATTTTATGCCTTAGATGTTATCGCTAACCTAATTTTCTAGGAATATGAAATACAAAATGCATTCATAATTTAGAGAAACTCAGATTTTATTAACAGTAACTACATCTAGGGCATAAAATGTGTTTATCATCGAGGTAAAATAGAGTGTATGAACCATTCTTTCTTAAGAATATGGGTTGCAAATTGTACAGTTGAATAAGACACCCAAATATATTTACTCACATGTCTGTCTGCAAACTTCTAAATGAAATAAATATTCGGCCATCATCTCTTCATAAGAATCTCATTCATTTTGAAGTTTCTGATTTCAAGATATTTTATTTTTAGAAATAGTCTTTTTTAATTTAAATATTTTCATCCTAAAGTTTGAATGAAAGTAATTTAAAACTGATTTCATTTATGTTTTTAAACATAGCTTGTTACTATTGATTCTATATTGTTTCGCAATATTCGTTAACTAAAACAATTTAGTTTTCAACAATGTAATTCTTTCAAATGTAAATTTAAATGTTAAATCTAATATAATTTAAATATTAAATATAATATAATTTAAATATTAAATATATTATAATATAAAGATTTTAATTTTCAACAGCTTAAAATTGTTTAACTTTAAATAATTGTATTATAAAAATGTTATTGTCTTACAAAACAAAACAAAAACTTTTTTTTAAACAGTTGTTATGTTTTAAAATTGATTAATTTTAGCGTATGTTTATTGAAGCTTACTTTTCCTATTTTAGCCTTATGATGATAAATGTGAAAAAAAATATCGAAACATTTAAAAATAAATATAAATAATGGTGTTCAAATTTTCACTCATTTTTCTATTCATCGTCAAACTATATATATATATATTAAGAAAAGCACAACAAGGGCTATAGGAAATGTATTTGTTTTTTCTTTATGTTTATTCAATAATTCCGAATAGTTTGGATGAAACATTCATCATTTTCCAGGATTGTTTTTTACATTTGTTTAATACAAAAATACAAATTAGTAAAAAAGACTATATCAAATAATTTTAAAGAAAATATGCAAACTTGAAACAAACATATACTTTTAAGAAGAATAATTGATAAGATTTATAGAAGAATTCAAATAGTTATAATGGCAAAATTGCTAACTTTTTTAATGCTTCTATAAATCGTATCAATTATTTTTCTTAAAAGTATATGTTTGTTTCAAGTTAGCATGTTTTCTTTAAATTCATTTGATATAGTCTTTTTGACTAATTTTTATTTTTATGTTAAACAAAGGTAAAAAACAATCCTTGAAAATGATGAATGTTTCATCGAAAGTACTCGGAATTATTGAATAAACATAAAGAAAAACCCAAATGTGTTTCGTATAGCTCTTGTTGTACTTTTCTTAATACGTATTAAATTTATATATATCCGACCCGTGTTTGTACAACACACAGGGTAAGCAATGCCTACCCTAGTAATAGATAAGCCATCAAGTCACAGTAATACGACAGTAAAATGACGTATTTTGAATAATTTCTTAAGCATCTAAAAATATATTATTGTTTGACATCTGCATGTCAGCAGACGCAAATCTAAATTGTGTTTCAAATCTGTCCATGCAAGGTGATTTAAGAAGATATTGTCGTAAACGGCCATACTACAGTATATCGGGCAAAATTTATTTCTTTATAAACCAGTTTACATTATTACCTCAAAATTATGCATTATTGTACATACTTTTCATTTATACAAATTTTAATAAGTTCATTTTACTTAGGAGAAAGAATAATTTTTATAAAAACATGAAATTGACGCTGTATTGATATTGCGTCAGGCGACCAAAGTTGCGAGACTTAGAAAAAAATTAAATGGTTTTAATAATAAACGTTTCAAAACAATAATCTATTTATTTAAAATGTACACATTATATATTATCATTGTTTTAAACACATTTTACCATTTACATTTAATAGTTTAATATAATAACCTTTGCAAAATGGTATTCATTTTTTGTAAACTATAGACTATAGAGCCTACTTTAACTGTATATGTATTTATTGTTATAATAATTAATTAATTATTGTTCTTTTTAATTATTACATGATTTACTATGGTGTATCTAAGCCGAAATTATGTTTAAACTACTATTTAAGTATTATCAATAGTTTCTTTGAACATTTTAAAATTTTGCTTACCCTAGACTTATTCTCTAAAAACGGGCCTGGGCTATATATATTTTTTCTTTAAGACACGTTTTGTTAAATACTATTGCATATTTCCAATTTATTAATTTTCTTTTGGCCTGTTCAAGATTACTTAATAAATGTTTTTGATTATTATAATAAGGTTGACAAACGTCATTTGTATTATTTATTATTTCCCTAACTATTTTCGCTAGAGTCATCTAGCATGTTCACAAGGGGAGTTATACTAATACAATGGTTAGCATACATAAATATACAGAAGTTAATGTTACTACAATAAAGAATAGATGTTATAAATTAATACACTAAGGGGGGGGAGCTTAATAATTCCACCTATTATTAATTTTAGCCTATACCTAAATATTTTGAAGCAAGAAAATAAAAGAAATCAAAGGAAACGACCATGACAAGAAACCAAAAACTATTTTGTTTTTTCGTATAATTTACTCAATGTTAAATGAATGGAAAAACTAAACAAAATAAACGAAGCTGGTGGCAAGGTTAAGTACAGTAACACCCCTGAGTTATGAACTATTGGCTGTTTCATAACTCATGGAGATTCGGTTTCTCAGGAAGACATAATACCTGGACAGTTTCCTAAGGTTTAAATTTTACAAAATGAGTGTCATCTTTTATGGATAACTACAACATTTTTATTCTGCCCGCAGTTTTGATAAATTTGGTTAAGAAAACAACTTTAAGCAAATAATATATTTCAAATCACTGTAAATAAATACTTTATATAAACCAAATGTAAAAAATAAAAATTCAGATAAGACTATTGATATAACTTTGATGGTGTTTAAGTATAAAATACACACATGTAAATTGTTGCCACGGTTGCTATATGTAACTTATTTTGACATTTTTCTTCATTTATTAAGTTTATTAAAACTATAATAAAAGATAAATTGTTGGCGATGCAAGTGTCCTATCTAGTACACATGAAAATCTCTAAAGAAAATATTAAAAGTCTGCATAATTCAGGCATTTCATAACTAAGGTATGCCATTAGTCGGGATTTTCATAACTCAGGATTTCATAACTCAGGAGTTTTACTGTATAACAATGAGACCCTGGAATTTTACCAGGCATCATATCAAACATAATGGGTAAATGACGAGGGAGAAAAACATGTAAAAAAAAGTGTGTGTGTGTGTGTGTGTGTGTGTGTGTGTGTGTGTGTGTGTGTATGTGCGTGCGTGTGTGTGTGTGTGTGTGTGTGTGTGTGTGTTTGTGTACTTGTGAATGTTGGATACGTAGACAGAACAATGTTGATCGTTATAATACCAAGCATATGTTAATGTTTTTCTAGTCTGTTGTGTATTTCTATCACAAATACTATTAAGAATTAATTCAGTTTTTACGCATATAAGCTCAAGATATTTCATTCAAGCTAACAACTTAAATAAATATAAATATTCATTTCATTCTTTAAAAATAGATGAGCTACTCCTTCGAAGCTCCCTTTTTCTTTCTAAAGTGTACGTTGTATGCTTAACTTTAATAAATACAATTTAATAAAGTTTAATATTGTTAAAATGTTTGGAAGCCTTAAACCCTTTCCCGGTGACACTATTTAACAGAAAAATCCTATTTTAGAGATGATTAGAAAAGTACTAAAAATGTTAAACATAAAAACCCTACGCAGCAACCATAAAAATACTGTCCTCAAAACTGATTTGTACATGTTATTTCACATATTTCTGAAATAAGTTTATGTAAATAAAAGTAAATACTGAATCTCTTAAGACAGAACCTAACCTACTCTCATGCAGGTAGATTGGTAACATAAATTGACCTTAGAACCCTGAGGCTTGTAAAACCCTTGGAGATAGCTTCTTTCGCTATTTGTTTGCTCCACACGTGTACACCAGTGTAACCAGAGAAATGTTGCACTTTTTTTCAAATAATCAATCTTTTCCAATACAAATATGCTAGAAGTTTTTACTTGCATATAACAACGCAAGGTCGTCCAACGTGGAGACATATTGTCCTGGTGTGCAAGAAGAAGGTTGGAAATGGAAAAAAGCTTAAAGATAAGCACGACCAAGACCGGACATTTTTGGTTCAATTGAGAAGAATGAAAATGGATGAAGAGATCATCAAAAGAGTGTATGCTTTCACGTACCTGTGCTCACACGTGACTGAGAACAGATAGCAGCTTGAGGTAGAGGTCAAACACATATGTAATTTTCTGGGTGGAATGCACGGAGAAATGCATCAGGGGTCCTCTATGACAGAAAAATAAGTGTAAAACTGAATAAAAGGTGTACAAGACGGTTGTTTGACCTGCTATGCTGTATGGTTGCGAAATATGGACAGTGAAGAAAGCCCAAAAAAAAAGATGAACTTGGCAGAGATGACAATGCTGAGGGGGATGTGCGGTGCAACACGAAAGGATAAAATAAGGATGTAATACATAATAAAAGGCACAGCAAAAGATACAGAGATGAGTAAGAAGATGCAAGAAAAAAGATTGAACTGGTCTGGCCATGTAATGATAATGGATGAAGAGTATATACGGAGAAGAATAATTAACATGGAAGTGGAATATCATAGAAAGAGAAGGAGAGCAAAGCTTAGGATGGAAATGTGTGAGAGACAGGGCAAGATGGAAAAACCTAGCAGAGAACAGCAACCCTATATAAATATGAGAATAAGCTGCAAGAGCATTGACCAAATTGAAATCGTCAAACAAATTTAAAATTCATTTGGAAATCTGACTTCAGCCTAACGTCACCAAATTAAAGATGCCGTTGCAGAACTATTTAAACTTCCCTACGATGTTAGTACCTTCTTGTTAAGTCTTGCCAGAACTGAATTCCCAATTCCATATACAAATAAATATACGAGCCACTATAGTGGCTCGCCACCGGGAGATGGTTAATAACATGAAAATGACTAATTAATTACCTATTTGGGTAATATTAACAACCGTTACCGATTTTTTAAATTTTTCAATAGAGTTCTTTTTCTCAAAAATAAATTTTATTAAAATTGGAATATAGTGAAATATGTTCATTTAGCTACACATCATTGAAATAAATGCAATATTAAATTATCTATAACATATTATATATCGAAAACGTACGTTTGCTATTATTTTTTAAAGGTTCTCTTATATGTATATTTACACACTGTATATACGAGAGATTTAGAGTTGGCTAAGGTAAGGATAGGTGAGTTTCTGTAGCTTTTCGAAAGAAAATTATTTTAAAACTTTTTTTATAAGCAGTTACAATTGCATTCCATTATACGCTGACCGAGTTGTGAATTCCAAAATACGCCGTTGTCGTACATTTCGGTAGCCTTTGTTACGATTTACTTTCTCCTTTTGTTTTGAAACAATTCTAAATTACTTTCTAAAAAAAATTTGATGGGAAACGGCTGTGACGTCACAGTTTTAAAAAACTATTTTGAATCTGTTTCGGTGAAAGATTTGACTATAGTAGTACTCTGCACTGCAAAATGTTTTCGGATAAGTTACCGAAATAAATATCTGATAAGTTTTTCAAATATTCAGAAGTTTGGTCAACACGTTAATGAATTACTAAATAGAATTAAGTATGACTGTTTAATGAAAAATACTTTCAAATTTACAATATTGCCATATTTTTGAAATGTTTAAACGTCACAAATATTGATAAGTAATAACGTTTTTACATTTTATGCGCAACAAAACCCATTAAGGCTTAGATAACTATTACACAAATGGTTCAACGGCATTTGGACGGCAAACATCAGACTTTCCACCCCAATGTGTGTCCTATCAAAACACTTCCAACTGGCCTCGCTGCTGAAATTTTCGAATTTCGGTAAATCTTTGGTGTTCATTTTTGCCGCCAACAAACTTTGGCAGTCGTTGATGTAGGCTCTCAACAGAGGAAGCATCGAGTTCCAAACCACCACGTCTTTTGGCATCAAATGCGTGAAGATTGTGGACGCCCATTCCGCCATTTCGTTGGTTTGGGCTACAAGTTTGCCATTTGCTGTCAAAGACAAACGAGATTGAAAGTTAGACATGCTATAAAAAGGATTTTATATGTTTTGATGTGACTGAAACATTTGACTTTTTATAACACAAACTGTTCATGATATTTATATTCTTGAAAATGAAACAGTGAGCCAGTAAACATTTTCGGTTAGGATTATATGATATTACCAACCATTTTAAAAATATCAAAAACATATAAACATAATGGCAATTATAAGATAAACAAAATCCTAACGTTTGATGATGAAATGTTTCCAGGTGTATGGTGTTGTTAATTGTATATTAGCTTAGTAAATTAAATATCTTTCTTTAGATTGAAAGGAAAATTAAGTATGATGTTACAAAAATTATAAGATTTTTTATTGTATTATTCAAATTTAGACAAGAAAACATACCGGTTGGATGAACTACAAACTCCTTGAAATATTCAGGTAAACTCCAAACAATGGTGGTCCTTTTAGAGAGTTTTTCCAGAATTGGGGAGAGCGCTTCCACATTTCTGATCCCAACACTATCAACCAACTCAACTTGTCCTATAAAACCGTTTTGCAACTGCCAGGATATAGTGCCTAAAACATTATATTCAGGGTTTGTACAATTTAAATGTAAACATTTTGTATTTATATGTTGGTTATCAGTTTGTATATAAAACTTAATGTCTAATCTTTCATTTGAGTAAGTTGTGCTTCTCTGAAAATCTTTATGATTGGCAAATTTAGAGGTTAGACCAAACAATGAGAATAAAGTAGTATAGGTGTTAAGAAAAAATGTAAAAAAAATATAGCATGCAATTATTTTTATAATTAAACATAACATAAATTGTGGATGCAGATTTATCCTTACAATCTCAATTTTGGTTAGTCAAAATTAAATCATAATGAAATAAAATTAAAAAAAGAAACATACTTAAAATAATTATATCTGGTACGTCTTTTGTCTCCATTTTCATCATTCGGTCTAAAATATCTTTTGCTCCTGTGAGCTTGACCCGAGATTTCTTTATTGTTCCATTTATTTTGGTGACTTGCCAAACTTTTTCAATTGATCTACTTTCAATGTCGCCCAAATATAAAATTGGAGCCCAATGGAACTCAATTATAGCATCTAGAACAGCGACAGTGAAGAAGTTTTTGTATTTATTCCAACTTGTGTCTTTGCTGCCAATGAGAAACTCGTCCACTGTAAGCTTTGCTCCCTGGATAAGAAAGAAAGAACAATATATTAATTATACATACATATATAAA
>JARUHE010304907.1:0-12516 GCA_031471125.1 Archaeomysis grebnitzkii | reverse complement strand
TGTAGCCTAAGTCTTATTTGAAATGACGTCACAGCCAAGTGAAATGATTCTTTCCATGTGAAGTTATCGTACACGAGAGTCTGCGTTAGTAATATTTACCTTTTTATTTATTAATTATAACAAAACATTAAACACTCAACTATACTTCAAACTAAGTTATAGAAACAACTTTCTTTCGTAGTAAAATGGAATTTTAGTTTTCTTATGATAGATACAAATAGTGAAATAGAACTTATTAAAAGACTTTCAAACAAAATTTACAAAACTTACAATTTTTGACAAACTTGAAAAACTTGGTTTCTTACTTTCAAAAATTGAATACACTAGTTTTTCGGTGAGAGTTTCATCCTGAAGTAAACATAAAAAACAATTCTCAGAAAAACCTTGAATGGTACAGTCAGACAAGGTGAAAGATTCCCACTGTGTTCTTTCTAGATTCAGTGTTTTTTTTATAAAAGTTACGAAATTATTGATTTGTAGGGGATTATCTTGAAAATTTTATATACGTAGATACTTTAATTTAATTAATTCATATTGTTCTCAATAATATTAGTTATTTTCTCTTTAATATATATCTTAGGAATATACAGTATAACAACCAAAATTATATTTAACTAATTATGTGCTTACAAAAATTCAATTATTACTAAATTTATAAAACATTGTTTAGATTACTAATTGGCAGCTATAGCTGCTAAGCACTGACTGCAAGGCGAACTTGCAGTAAGTAAGCTGTGACAGACTTCGAGTTTACCAAGCAGATGATAAAGAGAAAGGAGGTAAAGATTAAAAAACTCAATTTTAACGTTCTTGAAACATTTGTTACACAACTATTCCACACAAGAATCTATACTCAACGTATTATTAACGTCAGTTTCATAACCATGGCTTAGCAAACCTACATTGAATACTTTTAGAACGTTTGTCGCTGACAAACTTTAGATGAACCTTCAACCAACGTTGAAATGACGTCACTTGTTCATTGTTACCTTAATGAGAAATAGAATGTGTAGATACGAACTTAATACAAACTTTAGATGAACCTTCAACCAACGTTGAAATGACATCACTTGTTCATTGTTACCTTAATGAGAAATAGAATGTGTAGATACGAACCTAATACAAACTTTAGATGAACCTTCAACCAACGTTGAAATGACATCACTTGTTCATTGTTACCTTGATGAGAAATAGAATGTGTAGATATGAACTTAATACAAAATGCTAATTAGATTACTTACATTAATAACGTTTCTTCTACTGCTGTCATTAATAATAACTTCCCATTTACACAAAAAAAATTCGCTCGTTTCTTTAACAAAAGACCGTGAATTATTCCTTTGTATTTTCTTTTGCATGTTGCTGAAGCTTTCTTCAGCATTTGGTAACACATTTTCATTAATTTGGAATGATATATCTTCATATTGATGAATGTCAGTCATTTTTCTTTTGTCATTTTTTCTTGAAGAATCCAAGGAAAATTTAAGATCATTCGAGTTATTTTTTCGAAACGTATTGTAGATCAAGTTTTCACTTTTCCCTAAAATGTAATCAATCTTTTCACGTTTTGATAAATAGTCCAGTTTTTCTTCTAATATTTTAGAATTGGAATATTTAAACTTTTCATTTTGTTTTAGAAAATTATTAGTTTGGTTAATTTGTGCCGTGGCATAATAAGAACAGTTTTTAGCAGTACAAGTGAACCCTATTTCATTTGGATTCAAATAATTACTCGAATTTTTCAAATAATTGTTGGAGTTCTTGCTGTTTATAATTTGTTTTATCATTTCAATGTCTAATTCATTTTCATTTGGAGGTTCTTTATCATTGTACCTCTTTTTTATTGGTTCCATAGCTCTACTTTTCTTAAGTGTTGAACCTTTCACTTTAAAGTGTTTGTTATTACTATAGTAAAAGCCACTTATCAGCACGATATAGGTTAAATTAGTAATGATTTTATACATTTTCACCGGTAAATTATTTCACCACTGATCAGCTAGAATATTTTCAAAACTTGTGAATTATGTTTTGTAATATATAAACATTCCTAAGATGTCTGAAAAAAGAAATTATCAAAATAGTTTCTTAAAAATGTTACATCATATTGTTTTACTGAGAAAAATGTTGGTTTATTTAATTATTTTATGTTTTTTCTTCAATTTTAAAATTTTTATCTTTACAATTTGCATGAGTGACCAAGTTTGTTTTTGTTGTGTGCATGTGTGTGTGTGTATGTATGTTCATGCGTTTATGATTGTGTGTATTTTTTTCTAATGTGATTGAAAAATATCAACAATACAACTATAATGCATAACTTTGTAGCTAAAAAGATTTAACCATTTAAAAAAAATTACAATATTACTTTTTGAAATTTGTTTTCACTTTCAGGAATTTGGCTTACACACTTAACGATATGATTGAATACATCTGTTGGTTCAGTTTTGTTATGTAAACATTACATCGTTATTGACAACAAATTTTTTCAGATAAGATCTTTAAAAAACATAACGTCCAATCTGTTTCTCTTTCGTTCTTACTTCATAAATAAATTTTGTCTTTCTTGTTTTTTTTAGGATTGTTTTTATACAAACTGAATTTCCGTAGCAAGTTACAATGGATGAATATCCTAAGCATACGAGTAATGATAAGTAGCATAAGCTGTGTATACTTTTTAGGAGCACAGCCCTAAAAATCACATTTTACCTATTATCATTTTTGAAGTAGACATTTTGTCAATAAGAACAAGTAGCACGCAGTTTATCTGAATTGTTTGTAATAATTGTAATAGAGTAGAAAAAGAAGAGAACCATGGGAAAATTTACTACGCTGAAGAAAATTAAACCATGAGTAATAGACACTATAGTTAAATAGGCATATTCTAAAGATTCAATCATGGTGTGTTAGCAGGGGTGTGAAACTAGACCCCGTGAAACCCACTCAATCATTGTTCGTACATCTCGAACAACTCGTCCTTCTCACCCACATTGTCTTTGTGTGGAACTTCTTTTGATGTATCTAACTCCCTTACGTTATTGGGTGTGGCAATTGATGACAACTCACTTTTGAGAAACATTTGCTGTCGACTGCAGATTCGATTTCGCAGATAACATGACTCATTTGTAAATGTTGCAGGACTAAGTCTTTCTATGCATTTATTTTATCATATTTTGAACATTGTTCCCCTGTTACGTCTTCAGTTGCAGAATTGCACTTGAAATTATTAAATTGTACCCTTGATGATATCCGCTTCTTACTGCTTAATATCTTCATTGTTCTTGAAAAACGTGGGCAAGCTGCCGATTTTACACTTCTGTAAAAAATATTCAATATTGTGAACCACCCACTGAATTCCCATGCAATTGCCTGCTCCATATACTCATGCCAAGTAAGCTAGGTACGCTTTAACTTTAAATTATTACAATATACCTTCTCTTCTATAAATTACAAACCTTATCAGTAGGCGAGATTTTTTTTCAATTTTTTGTAAATTGTGGAATGATCTAACTATAATGAGGCAATTCATTGTTCTGACCTAGAACATTTCAAGTCTGAAGTCAATGTGTTTTTCATAATGGTGTTGGGGAGTAATAATTTTGTTCATGATTTTTCTTAACCTTCAAATAATTGAAGGGTATTTTTGGCACATTTAGAGAATAATAATGTACATCATTACTTTATTTCACCTTACATACTTTTTAATTGTTAACAGGTCAAAAATTGTTTTTTATTTCAATTATTGAAAAATGAAAACTATATAATAAAATATTCATTTTAGTTTTAATAATATTAGTAATTTTAACTCTCATTCTGGCCAAGTGGGTAAGGTGATTTAAACTTCCCTGATTACAACTCCGACAAATTGATTTTTCGCAGAAAACAATTCGCTAAAATGATATTTCGACAAACTAATATTTCTGAAGTTTCAATTTCTGAGGAAATCAATTTCGCTAAAATGACGTTTTGGAGGAAGCAATTTCGACAGTGATATGGTTCCAGGTTTCTTGCGAATCTTATATTTTTTTTGAGATGCTGTACACAGGCCAAATTTTTACAAACAAAACTTGATCTTGTACGCAGCACCACATGCCTTGATAAATCAGGGTTTACTTTTACATATGACAGCTCTGACTGGTTGGCATACACTTAGCCATTTTCCCAATAATTTCGAGATGAAAACAATTTAAAAAAAAATTAAATCCTTTTAATGATATGAAAGGTCCCTAAATGTAAACCAGTCAAATTTGAACATTTCTAATAGTTCATGTAGACATTTCAAAAGCTATAGAGCTTGTATTGCGCTTTTAACCCAAACTTTTTGACATCAACAGCTCATTTTTTTCAAATAAAATCAATGTTTGTTGTTTTAAGCGTATGAATAAAAGTTAAACATTTTATGCATAGCTACAATTGTGTGAAGCCTAACAAAAACGAAACTATATTTATTGTTTTCTTTCTTTTAAGTTGTTGTTTTTTCTTTAATTTAAACTATTTAAACTACAGGCCTCAGTAATTCTTCGCCATTAGAAAAATATTATATAACGAAAGGTGCACTATTTTGTTTTCATAAGAACGTTAAGGGACGTGGCTTTATATATCCAAGGTCTCAATGTCCAACCATAAAACTTTAAATTAGACAATTGGAAAAAATGTCTAAAATGAGTATCCTTAAATTGCAATGTCCCATTAGGTATTAAAGAACAGTTTTTAAGAAAACAAATAGATTAAAATATAAAAAAAACTGGTTGAAGTAGAGGAACAAGTAATTAATGCTTGTCTAAAATTATTAATAAATTAGCTAAAGATACTGCGACCAACCTCATTCGGGGGGGAGGGGGGATATTCTACTTCAAGTATATTACACAGCAACTTTACAAGTTCCATATATTTTATCAATCATTTTTATTTGTATCAACTTGTAAACAAAACGAAAAATTTACAACGAACCCATATTTTTAAACACTGTATAACAGAGTCCTCAACAAAGAACATCAACGTATCCTAGAATGATGATCAGCTGCTCTGGATCTTTTTATCTATTCAATGCCTGAAAGGTTATTGCATGGACCTAACTTTCCGGGCACAAAGGTGTTCAACTCTATCTACTCAACACGTTCAATGCTTTAGCTGTTTATAGTCCAGGACACCATAGAGACATCTTATCAAGTTATCACTAAATAAACATAGCTTTTACAAGTAGTATAAAATAGCTTGATGGGTTATAATACTGTTTCAACAATTAAAAAGCACGATATTAATAAGCTCCGTTCAACAATATAATTGGATGGAACTAACAAAATGGAATGAATAAAAGAAAAAAAGGCGTAAATAGTGTCAGAGAAATGATTGAATTGTTGGATATTGCCTTCATAGTTTTATTCCCCAGAGTAGAAAGTGGAGCAAATAGTAGGTAAACATAACATTTGTTTTGTTTAATTATATTAATGGGTTTTGTTTATATGTAAATTTATCTATAATTAGATCCATCTTGTCATGAATTTTAAAGAATTTGACTTGAAAAATATCATATTTTTCAAATGAAAGACATCTCTAGATTCAATGTATAATTTTCTCAAGATATATTTTTAAAACTATGGTTAGTTGTTCAAAAAAGGAATATTATTTAATCACTATTAGGACAAATGATAATAAAGGAGTATACAATTTAATAAACATAAAAATATATATATATAACTTAATAAAGATTATTTGTTGCTTATTTTATTAATATATCATCTCTTCATATGATAAATGAATCTAATAGGAAGTATGGATTTTCCTTTGAGTTCTTCACCTCTGAAGGATCAATTTTGTTCATAGGTAAATTATCTGTAAATAAAATTATTATTAAACAAAGACTAAAATAGAGCTTAATATATTTACTCACCTTTCAAAGAATAGCGATTTATACATTTTATTGGAAAATAGAAAAGTTTCAAAATATTACTTTTGCTATCTAGCACATATAATACAGAGCTGATAAGGAATTTAAAGTAACCAAATATTATTGGCTTGAATTGGATCTTGAATTTAACCAGACCAGAAAAATAATTCTTGGCAATAGGTCATATTGAAACAAAATTTTCCTTAACTCTTCAAACGAAAATTTTAAAGTACAAAAACCTTTATTTCATGCCTTTAACCACATAATGTTAATTTTTGTAAAAACAATTGCTCTTTATTAATTAATTTTTTTAAAAAGATATACCACTTATTAACACATTATATTTGGTTGATACCAACCTTCATGTATTCTTTTTCAATACTAGTTTCAAATTTATTATTTTTACTTATTTAATTTCAAAATTGTATTAAACAATTTTCCATAACAATTCACTACAATAGAAAAAAAACAACAAACCATTAATTTGTGAACATTTTGGATGGTCAACTGAAGATGTGGAATCATAACTACTTGGCCCTTCATCTGATAGTGAAGCAATTGCATGAGACAGAAGATTTGCATCAATTTGATTGACGAAATCATCATCATCAAAGCTACATTTTGAACCAATATTTTCATGATACGAGAAGTTGGAGGAAATCAAAGGCGAGTTTACTTCCTCTGGAATGGAAGAGGAAGTAGGGCTTCGAGCTTCAGAAAAGATATCGGATTCATTCTCATCAAATGTTGAATCATTTTCTATCATTTCTTTTAAATCGGCAATTTGCTTTGAATCAAATGTAGGAAAAGCCAATGGTATACCTAAACCTTTGATTTTCAACTTTTCTTGTTGCGAGCATGGAAACTTATTCAGCAAGTGTCTTCTCAATGTTCCATGCTCCTTGAACCCTTGGCGACAGTATGGACAATGGAAAGGCGTCTCACCAGTGTGCACTCGCACATGCCGCTGGAGGGAGCCCTTGGTGATGAAAGCTTTGTCACAGTGATCACAACGGAATGCTTTTTCATCTTTATGAATCTTCATATGTAAATTTCTCGAGCTTACACTCTTAAAATAATGACCACATTCACTGCAAAGAAAGTTTTTATCAGAAGAATGTGATTTTAAATGATTTTTAGCAGTCGACAACAACTTGAAACTTTTGTAGCAAATGCAACATTCAAATTGTCTTATATTTGAATGGGTAGTAAGATGTCGAATAACAGCTTGATCACAATTGAATATTTTATTGCAAATGTCACATGACAACCCAATCTGTCCTAAATGACATTTAATGTGTTTGTCCAGTGATGACTTTGACTTCAAATTTTTATGACAAACTGGACAAACAAACGATTTTCTCAATATACTTGGCACGTCTTCCTGACTGTATTGAAAACTGTTCACTTTTATGTCGGCTTTCATCTCCAAACACTCATCGACGTCCATTGCAACTTGCACATCATCATTCATTGGTTCCAACTTGCAATTTATGTTATCTTTATTAAATTTTATTTTTTCCTTATTCAATGATTTACTGGTTGACATCTGACTAGTTTTTTCTTCTTGCTTCACTATTTTTTCCACTTGACTTTTACGCATTTTTAATATTTGTGACATTACATTAGCTTTTGATTCTTCTGCAATTTTTTCAACATCTTCATTAACAGTGCTTTCTAAAATCTCTGAGTTAGATTCTTTTTCATTAAAATGATTTAAACTAGGCTTCATTTCAGGAGCATCTTTTATAGGTTGTGTTATACCATAACGAGGAAATTGCACATCACACTTATTCACACATGGAATTTTGCTTTGCTTATGTCTCGTCAATGAGCCAGATTCTCGAAACACGCGACCACAATCGGGACATTTGTATGGTCGATCGCCGGTGTGTCTTCTTTTATGCCGAATGAAAGAGCCTTTCAATTTAAAGGAAAGACCACATCCATCAAAATTACAAATAAATGGGTAAACATCACTGTGAACAATGGCAACATGATTCTTCAGAGTTTTCATCTGAAAAAATTACACTAATGTAAATCTCATTTAAAATTACTTATTTATTTATTGATAAAAATAGTTTGGAGATGTATAATAAATTATCAATAACCTGTCAGCAAGTAATGAACTTAATGATAAATCACTCTCTTGTGAACACTAGTTTAGATATAGATAAGGCTCCCTTATAAATGTCGTTTGAAAAACGAATCATGGACCCCTGAAGGCAGTAGTTTAAAATATGGAATAATATTCATAGATAGATAGTTAACATTGCTTGAAAAACAATTTCTAAAATTTTACTTCAATTACATAAACTTGTAAATTTAACAATTTTAAAAATATTTCATAAACATGAAATTTCATGGCAGAGGAGTAATCGAGATGAATACTTGGCAAAAGCCTACTTTCGATCCCAATAAAAAAGTACTGAACGTGAAAAACATTAATATTCCACTTATTTTGTGAAATAGTACCTTACCTAACATAAATCACAAACAAATGTTGCCATTGAAGAACTAAAAACCTTCCTAAATTGATAGTAATTTCTTGTTAAAGTTGCTAGATTTGATTATGGAATCTAAACTAGGATTTAGCTGAATATTTAAATGAACTAATAGTGGCCGAGTGAATTATGCAAGTGTATTTGTAAGCCTGGCATAGAGCTTCAATGTTAATCGATGGCAGATTAATGATGCAAGAATTCAATAAAAAACTCACTCACATTTTAATTAATTAAATTAATGTTTAATTTACATTTGCATTAAATTAACCAATTAATGTTTTATTCATATCTTAAATAAATAAATAAATAAATATTTTATACACATCTTAATTAAATTAATTCACATCATAATTAATTAAATTAATAGATTATTTATATTTTAACTAAATCAATCAATGTTTTAGTCACCACTTAACTAAATCAATAAAATGTTTTATTCACTTCTTAATTAAATCAATTAATGGTGTATTCATATTTTAATTAAATTGAATAATGTTTTATTCACATCTTAAATAAAAAAAATTAACATTTCAATCATATCTTAATTAAATCAATCAATCTCTTTTAACATTTTATTTAATTAAGTTAATGTTTAACTTACATTTTTGAATATTTGTCCACATTGATGACAATTTGGTTCTTCCCACACTAGAGGTTTCAATTCAATGTTGCCTAACGGAGACTTTGATTTGAAAACAACGGAATCCTTCACCGATTTGCTTTTCTTCTCAGTTTGTTTAAGCAACTTCTCAGACTTGGGAATGATTTCATTTTTCAAATCTGTAATCAGATTTTCTGATGGGGTTGCATACTCAGCAGAATCCTCTGACATACTATGCTAAGGGAAAATATTGAGATAAATGTTTTTGAAATAATCCTAAATTCACAAATAAAATAATTAAGTATGAATTGTACTTGATTTTTCACTTGCAATAGTTTTGCTAATTAAGGTCTTCATTTTAGTTCCCTCATCTTAGCAACAACATAATAATGAACATTATAAGTATAAATTATTTCCACCTGTCACAAGTGGCAAACATTAAATTGGCTTTGCTAAGTTATTGTGTGTTAAAAATGCAATCATTCATAAATTTACCTGTAGTTTATGGTGATTAAGAAAAGCTGCTTCTCTTGAAAATGTAAGGCCGCAAAGTTTGCACTTAAGTCTAGTATTTTCACCAGTTTCAATTTCTATTACTTGAGACAAATCCAATTCATTAGAAGAGCAACCTATCTTGTGCTGTAAACATTTATGAAAAATGTTAGTTGATGAAAAAATTTGGCATTAGAGAATCACTTGGCATTCTTAATTACAATATAAATGTTAATGCGATTTTTCAAACAAAAAAAATAATCATACTTGACACCATAACAATGCCAAAAAAAAAACATTTTTTTTCTATTTTTTCAACTTACAGAACATAAAGTAGATGCCACGTCCATCTTTCGTGTATCACTTTCCATCACAGCGTCAGCATAGATTTTGTTGTCAACTGGCTTCTTAAACCTTAAAATATAATTAACATTAACAAATTTTGAGCAATAATCAAATAATATTTCATCATTCAATCCTTCTTTTCAAGTCAGATAAATTAAACTATACTTTGGAGCTTTACAGTTACAGAGGAACCAGCTTAGAATATTCATCAACTTAAGAAAACAAATTTGAATGATATTATAAACCACACAATTGTTTCTGAGGTAAAAAATACAAATGTGATTTTGTAAACGGATTTCAACAGATCCAAGATCTGTTGTAAAACAAAAATGGCACCAAACTTATTAGGATGATTTTAAAAGAGTGCCATACAGTACTTAACCTTTTGAAAAGAGTCGAAAATACTGGGGAAAACTCAATAAAAAGTCAGTGAAATAAAGGTGACTTTCATAGAAAAAAGTAAGGTAATATAATATCACTTTTAATTACATAAATATAAAAACTTTAGTATCTTATGTGTATATTTTGTAATATTAAAGAATCATTTTAGTAAAATAAAACAATTATATAGAACAGTGAACATAATAACAATTACATAAAGATACTCGACTTGAATGAAAGGAAATATGAAACTAAAATAAAACAAATTAATTTAAGTGCCATCCCATGATGTACAAATATTCAAACTGCCACTATTTTTTTAAAAAATAAATCACATTTTCAACCACTGTGAAAACAATAAGAATTTGATTGATAATAACATTACAATTGAAACTAAATTTTTATTAAAAAAAACATTTTAAAATTCTTACCTCGGTAATAGCACATTATGTAATGTGCTTGATGGAGCTAAAACTAGCATACATTGTTCTTCAAGAATCATATGGGACACATAATCATCAATGCTGCAGAGTTCTGCTGAACATTGTCCACATCGGAAGACATCACAAGAGTACAATGTTTCTAATGAACAAAGGTTGTTTTCATTTGCATAGGTTGGTTGTTCGTCACAATCTTCCATTATGCTAGAAATAAATTATAAATTTTTAAAATTCAATGAGATATATTCTAAAACATTTCAAGTTTAATTGAGAAAGATGTTCTATTTTGTCCTCTCAACATTAAAAATTGTCACAAACAGGCCTATTTTTTGCAATAGAAACTGAAAATAACAAAAAAATAGCCATCCTCACAAAGCCTAAAAATTAACATTTTGATTATTTATTTTTTAGAAAAATCCAGATCTGATTCAAGAGATTTTTCAGAAAAACATGATTCTGTTGACTGGCACTTATTAAATTTATGTTAAAATCAGGAATTTTTTATGATGGTTCTCCTCTTGCAAACTTCATGTAGTTTTTCTAAAGTTTAACCATGAAAAAAATTAAAGCCTACTTTGGATATGTAAATCAATTCTAGCAACACTTAACAAGAAAGTACTATCAATTTAGAGAAATTGTAGTTCTTCAATGGGCAATGATTTATGTTAGGTTAGGTAAGGTACTATTTTACAAAACAAGAACATGCTACGCATTAAAAGCTGTGGTTGTATGTTAAAGTTTCTAAAATTGTTCAATTTTTTAATACAATCCTATATATTGGTTATGGTCGAATGCATATTTGTCTTGTCACAACTAAGGATGGGTCGATCCACAGATGCATATCGAGTTGGTTTACGCATCCTTAGCTTGTTGACTGTGATAAAAATTGTATCGGCCAATGTTTTGGCATTCTGCCAAAAAATATTTTTCTATTTTAAAGTGTATGTTTGTTTGTTTTTTATCTTATTTAAGTTTTTATTTCATAAGAAATAAATATATTTCACTTAATTGCAAAGTTGTTTTGAAATAAAACAACTATAAATAAATAAAAAACCATGGGATGAACACATGGTGAAAAATAAACATCTGGTAAAAATTTTTACCACAGTTAACGAGCCACGGATGCATAAGCCAGCTCGATATGCATCTATGGATCGACACATCCGTAGTTTTGACTAGACAAATATGCATCCGCATCTGCATCCGACCATAAACATTATTATATTAACCATGTTCATTCATTTGTTTATAATAAAAATATCTAAACCTTCAAAAAAAATCTAAAAACTCCTAAAATGTCTATTATTTAAAAAATATAAGGTTTAGACAAGAAAATCCTTCAGGCATTCTACCTTAGAATCTCCTGTTCTTTCATTTATTTTAAATAAACTTTTCTCGAAACCTTCAAATAAAATCTCGGTTAACCATGAATTTCAAGTTTTTTTTTATAATATGTATGATTTAATAAGTAAATATTGATTTAAGAAAAAAAAATCCTTTAAACAAACTTTTCGGCAAAAATTAATATTTTTCATCATTTTTTAAAAAAATGCACAAATCATCCACCGCCCCAACAACATCATCATAAATCTGCTACAAAGTTGAAAAGAAATGTCTTTAAAAATTATTAGGTTCACAAAATTATATAAAGAGATTTTCAAAATCTGGCAACTTTGTGTGTGAGAAACTTTCAGTTATACAAAATGTCAATCCAGTATGTTGTACAAGTCTAAAAATTACATACTTTTTTGACACCAGTTTTTTTATAGTAAACCATTTGGAAATGTTGTGAAAATATTATAAAATTGAAGTATAAGCGTTTTTCTTACATTTCGATAAGTGATGTATATGTCTAAGTTGTAAGGTTATTTT
>JARUHE010304896.1:0-12516 GCA_031471125.1 Archaeomysis grebnitzkii | reverse complement strand
ATATTAGGTAGGCTACTATAAAATGTGAATCTATCATTTATTGTTTTTCGTAAAATAATTTTTGTGTGTTTCATGTTAGTAAGACTGGTTTAGAAAACCTAATTAAATAATTAGGCTTATAAGACGTTGAAGGCCGTTGAGTACACAGGACGAGAGAATTTTCGCTTTAATCCTTATAGTTAATTAACTCAAAAAAGAATTTGATTAAAAATCCAAATTAATCACATTTTTTTTCATTTTTTAGATTTTTGTAAACTTTCAAAAATATTATTTTTTTGTTTAAACATTATTTTGTTATTTAAAACTTACCATTGATCATTTAATAATAATAAATCATAATTTTGTGATTTTTACGTTTTTGTGTTTTGGTTATCTCAAAGTAAACTAAAATTTTGAGTTGTTGTATATGAATCGACAATAGCAAAAGTGAGGTAACTCACAATCAAATAACATAAAGCTTATCTCACTTGTGCTATTTTAGATCAATATGTGAATCAGTTTTGTTACAATTATTAGTTAGTATAATTAAATACATTTACTGATGCTTAGTACAAGACTCATTAACAATGTGTATCGTAGAAGAAAAAAAACAAACACACACATACATTCTAGTCTAATAATTTTCCTTCAAATTTTCACAATTTTGTCCCATGTTATATATGAAAACATTTCATTTCATTATTTTTTTAGTAAATAAGCTTGTATTGATGTTCATAATAAATAGTCGAACTTTTATAGCGGTTTTATTTTAGCTTAAGATTAATAATAGAAAGAACAGTGAATAAAAGTGAACAGAACCACTTTATTGAAATTTATTTTCAAAAATTGAAATTATCAAATGTAGATACGAATGAAATTGCCGATGAAATGTTTAAATGGCAAAGATAGAGAAGGTGTTACTAAAATTGACACCATGTGATTGGCTTAATCATGAAGCCATATAAAATAAAATCTTTCCAAAACTAACTTACATTCTTGTCAATTCTTACAAATTCTAACATTCATTCCCCAGGACATCTCAAAAAAAGTCGTTCGTCATTTTTATTCAATTTTACATACTTTAAAACGTTCTCCTCCAACTCAGATTAAATGTTTCAATTATTTTTATTCGTTTTTAAATTTTGTGTTTCTAACTTTTTAATTTTTTTTGTTTCCATCCAAGTATGTCTAACTTTTTATATTTTTTGTGCTTCCATCTAAGTATGTCTAACTTTTTTATTTTATGTTTCCATCCAAGTATGTTTAACTTTTTTATTTTTTGTGTTTCCTTTCATGTATGTCTAACTTTTTTATTTTTTGTGTTTCCTTCCATGTATGTCTAACTTTTTTATTTTTTGTGTTTCCTTCCAAGTATGTCTATTTTTTTTATTTTTTGTGTTTCCATCCAAGTATGTCTAACTTTTTTATTTTATGTGTTTCCATCCAAGTATGTCTAACTTTTTTATTCTATGTGTTTCCATCCAAACATGTTTAACTTTTTTATTTTGTGTTTCCATCCAAGTATGTCTAACTTTTTTATTGTATGTGTTTCCATCCAAGTATGTCTAACTTTTTTATTTTATGTGTTTTTATCCAAGTATGTCTAACTTTTGTATTTTATGTGTTTCCATTCAAGTGTATCATACTTTTTATTTTATGTGTTTCCATCCAAGTATGTTTAACTTTTTTGTTGTATGTGTTTGCATCCAAATATGTCTAACTTTTTTATTTTTTGTGTTTCCATCCAAGTATGTCTAACTTTTTTATTTTATGTGTTTCCATCCAAGTATGTCTCACTTTTTTATTTTTTGTTTCCATCCAAGTATGTCTAACTTTTTTATTTTTTATGTTTCCATCCAAGTATGTCTCACTTTTTTATGTGTTTGCATCCAAGTATGTCTAACTTTTTCATTTTTTTGTGTTTCCATCCAAGTATATCTAACTTTTTTATTTTTGTGTTTCTATCTATGTAATTCTAACGTTTTATGAAAAGTAGTGTCGTTGTAATAAGTTTGTATTGATGTTTGATGCATACTTTCAAAAAAGAATATCGAATTACTATGGAATGTATGCTCGTCTTTTATACAGATAAGATAGTCATTAAACAATCAAGCTTTATACATATGAAAAAGAAAACGTTTATAAATAATGCTTTGTAGGACTACACGAAAATCATGTTTATACAGTTATGTTTCAAATAGAAAAGTAAGAATAATGAAGCTATATTCTCTTGTTTAAATTATTTACTGTGAACATCTACCCTTTATGTTCAAAATATGGAATTTACAACAAAATAAAATCAATTTACAACTCCATTATTTTGATTTTGCTATTGAAAACAGTACTTACATTTTGCTACCGATGATACATAATTATTTTATAAACTCTTATTCTATAGTAATAAATAATTTTACAAATTTGTGATTTGCTGCAAGTTTCAAAAGTGTTTTACCTACTTAAAATTAACTTCATCGGGGATTGCCCCCTCACACAAAAATAGTTTTATTTTCCATTATCAACGTATCAATGTTATATAAGGACAAGCTATGCCAAGAAACATTCAGTTATTAAATATTCTAATTTGGTTTCCTTCAAAATCCCGATTTTAATTTCAAATTAAACATATTTTTGGGTATCTACACATTTTTTGGTATGGCCATGCAAAGAATTGGATTTTCAAGCATGCCAAAGTATTAAATAAAACAGAAATGTTGGATGTATCGAAAGTGAATAAAATATTAATATTGGAAATATGATTCTTAAAATTAAATCATAAAACAAACCGAATTCAACTCAGGTGAACACAACATCAATATTTTATGATATTTGATGAATAGAATGTATATTAAATAGAGATTTATTGCTTTACAAACGTTTTATGAAAGAGTTTTTAATATTTAAATATTTTGATATCTGGAATGAAGATTTTACTAAATAATTTATTTCAAAGTGTTATTATTTTTAGTTGTTTAGACTCTCATTGAACCTTAGTGTTATTGTATACTATTTGTGTGAATGTGTGTGTGTGTGTGTGTGTTTGTGCGTACGCTTCACTTTTTTACTATTATTTACTTATTTATTTATTTATTTATTAAAATATGAAATATTAAAACATCACATTTATGTCTTAGATGAGGACATAATCGTATCTACATAAATAAACAATATTAATTTAGGCTTATAATCGCAATGTTTCAGTTGCACTGTAGTTTGGTGTAACATTCCATGTGTTTATATATTCCAACGATTCTTTACTATGACCCCATAGTTCAGTAGAAAGTTAATGGTGGTGGTGGTGGTGGTGGTGGTGGTGGTAGTGGAGGTATAACAGTTTGATGGTGATGATGGGGGTATAATAATAGTGTGATGGTGCTGGTGGTGAAAAAGTTTCATTGGAAGTAACACTTATTGTGTATGACATACTTGTCTCTGTAGGCAGTAAAGGGTGAAATTGACTCGCATTTCCGCAAAAAGTAGGAACATTCGTCAACAATGCAGCGCAAAGATGTTAAAACTGCTCCCCAACATTCCTCTCATGAGAACAACATTATTTGAATGTACGTTTTCATTTTGAAAATTGATTTGGTCGAAGTGAGTGTGACTGTGACATGTTAGCAACTGTTTAGTGTGTCAGTTTCCATAATTGTTCCACACTTAAAAAATTTAGAAATTATTTTTCAGAAAAGTTGAAAATTTTGTTTCATTTATAAAAATAAATATAACAGAGATTCAAATATAATTTTGTGTGGAAAATGCATTGTAATATTTATACTCTAGGCTCTTCTTTAATAAAATTGCAATATTTTTGAACAAGCTTGAACTTTTATGAAAACAATAAATTCTGAAATATTAGAATAAAATGTTTCAATCGGTAACAATTCATTGAATAAATAGATTTATTATATTTCGATCAGTTTTATATTTTTAGTAATATTGAGCTCAGTCATGTTTTAATTATGAAAGTTTTATAAACATTTATAAACTTTTTATACAATTATATATTCATTAACCTCATAGTTGATCAAAGAATATAATACAAACATTTTTCAATTTAAATTACTCAATACTTTATAATTTTAATTGTAAGATATTATCTTTTATTTTATCTCATCCATAGAAATTGTATTTTGTTTGTAATCTACTACACAGTATGTTTTAAATGTTAAGAAACGAATTGTTATCCAAGGAAAAAGGTCATGTCAACTATTCCTTTCATTTCTCGTTCATTGTTGATATGTTATCAATCAACTTGTAGTTCCAATGTGATATTAGTCTATGCAGGATTCACGGACACATTCCTTAATAAAAAGCTGACATACAAACAAAGGTTATGCTCTCCATTTTGACACTCCATATTTCACATTGTGAATAATTTTTTTAATAATGTGTGCAAAATTTGAGATCCTTTGCTAAATGAAAAAAACTTTGGAGAAAAAGCATTAGTCTAGCGCATTTAAGTGACCTCTAAGATAATGTTTCCATAAATAGTGACGTGAGCGCAATAGACCTATGTTACAGTTATGCGAGGTATTTTGCATGCTCCGGTAAAAAACAATTTAAAACTTCCTTTTTTAACTTTCCGTTGAAATATTACATTACAACATGCAATACGTGCGACATCTAAAACTTTTTGCATTGCCCAATGAAAACAGGAAATTTAGTCATTTTCATGGAAGTTTTTTATTTTTGAATCTTGAAAACAAACATGTCTATAGTTATATTTAAATAGTTTAAATTGTATCAATATTAGTACAACTATTATCGTTTTGCTGTGACCTACAGGAGGTTGGGGCAGCATTAAGGATCTTTTTCACTTTTATATTTTTTAAAAGACTTTCTAGTTCAACTTTCTCTACTTTATTGTTATTCACATAATGCAACTAGTATTGCCTGTCGTTCAATTAAGTTTCTTAGATCTGGATTGTATGGGGAAAATAATATACAGTAGTGTTTTCAATTTGCAGGAATTGTATCCTGAACGGAGACTCGTGTATGGCTAGAAATATACAATACATGTCATGCAAGTGCAATGTCTCAAGCTATGAATTGTTTGATTTTAAGAAGAAGTATCTCCTCATAAAACTTACGAAGGATGATTTAGTACAAGACTGGAAAGTTAATATAATAAAGAAATTGATTTTGGTCAGAGAAAGGCAACTTTTCACGATGCTAGATAAAGATATGCTTTTGATACTGCTTTACGATTTATGTATTCGGTAAATTGAATATTAGAAGTCTCATAAGTCAATTACTATAACTCATTGTTTTTTAAATGTTTCTATATCTTTTAAGTTGCTTAAATTTTAGGAAAATTTGTTTTCTTACAAAAAAAATTATTAAACTTTTATTTACTTGAATATGTCAAATAATATAGATATGTGTATTTAAATAATATTATGATCACTGTAGCTATAGTACTATAAATCAAATACACTTAATTTGGTTGGTTATAAGAGCTGTAATTAACACATCTAAGGTTTGGAAACAAAAACAACAATTATTTCCTTATGATGTCGTTGAACATACAAACAAGCACGAGTAAATTCAAACGCATTAAAAGATGTGTTTGTATATTCAAAAGTTTTAAACTTGTGTAATTGTCAAACACAATTCTATATATTAATATATCAACACTTTTGTCTCATTTGCGTCCAATAAAATTTTCTCTAAGCCTGCAAATAAAACTCGTAATTGGGTAACCATGAATTTGATGAAAAACTCGAGTCTAAAAACTCCTAAAATGTATACGATTTAAAAAAATATGTTTTTATTTTTAAATCCTTAAGGCATCTTACCTTAAAATTTGTATTTCTTTCAATTGTTTCAAATAGACTTTTCTCTAAGCCTTCCAATATAAAGCTGGGTTAACCATGAATTTAAGCGTTCTTTTTAAATGTGGGTTTTAATTAGTAAATACTAATTATATTTTATCATCATAACAAAATAAAGTTGTATATTATTTATTTTTATATAAGCAGACTTTTCTGTAAAAGTGTTTTTTTATTATGGTCTCATTAGTCCACAAGTTATCTGCTACCCCAAAATCCACAACAACAACAAAAACAACAATTTGAGGTCATTTATAGAATCTGGTTTTTAAAACACAGCTAAAAGAGTTATAAGATTGATAACACCCTGATATAAAAAGTATAATCAACTCTCACTTGAATTTAATATATTTTATTAGAAATTATTTTGTTAAATTAATAATTTTTAACTGAATTGTATTGTTCTACATTTTTTCATATTTATTTTTATTTTATGAACATGATTTAATCATATTTATTTTTATTTTATTAAAATATCTAGCTTTAAATTATTATGGACGAAACGCAGTGAAATAATATTTTAATATTTAAATTTATGAATAATTCTTTTGTTGATTCTAATAAAATATTATCATTAGTGTTATTATGCCATTTTCATTAATTAAAATATATTTCCTTTATTACCCTTATTATTATCATTATTGTTAATTAATTATGTTTAATCATTTTATTTTTTTCTGAAGTGTAAATAAAGTCCAGTGAGTTTATTTATTTCATTTCTGACTTATTAAGAAATTTGTAACAACGCTTCAGATTTAATTCCGTTTGATTGCTGACAATTATTAATTTGCAACATATAACTTAAGGACCTTTGATGTTGGAATAATCTAGCGCTGAACAACGTGTGCGTAAATGTAAAACAATGTAATAGAACACAAATAGAGAAAAAATGTAGTTTGGCATAAATACAAAATAAAATGGAGTGTGACAAAGAGAGATAAAACAATATAGTTTGACATAGATACAAGATGAAATGCAGTTTGACATTAAGAGATAAAATAATGTAGTTTAACATAGATACAAGATGAAATGCAGTTTGAAATTAAGAGATAAAATAATGTAGTTTAACATAGATACAAGATGAAATGCAGTTTGACATAAAGAGGTAAAACAATGTAGTTTGGCATAGATACAAAATAAAACCTAGTGTGCCATAGATAGATAAAACAATATATTATGACATAGAGAGAGAGTAAAATGTAGTGTGACATAGAAGGAGAAACCAATGTAGTGTGACATAGAGAGAGAAATCAATGTAGCGTGACATAGAGAAAGAAACCAATGTAATGTGACAAAGAGATATAAAATATTGTAGTTAAACACAGAGATAAGAGAAGCCTTATTTAGAGAGATAAGAAAATTTAGTCTGACACATAGAGAAAAAATAATATAGTTTGATATATAGAGAGAACAACCTGTGTTTTGACATAGAGAGAGAATAAGATATATTTCAATATAGAGAAAGAAGAATAAAGTGTGATTTTAGGAGAGAAAGACATTGAAGTTTGACATAACGAAATAAGAAAATGTAGTGTTGTATAGAGAAAGAAGTTAATACAGTGTGAAATAGATAGTGAATTTACTGTAGTTTGGCAAATAGAAAAAATATAATGTAGTGCCACATAGAGAATACTATGTAATGATATTTAGTGATGGAAATTTAAAATATGACATAAATGGAGAAACTAATGTTTTGTGACATAAAGGGGAAGGTGACATATACAGATCAATCAATGTAGTGTGCCATAGAGAGAGAAACCAATGTAATATGACATTGAGGCAGACGACAATGTAGGGTGCAATAGAAAGAGAAACTAATGTAGTGTGACATAGAATATCCAATGTAGTGTGACATAGAGGGACACGACAGTGTAGGCTGAAATAGAGAAAGAAAACACTGTAGTGACATAGAGAGAGAGAACCCAAAGTAGTGTGACATAGAGGGAGACGACAATGTAGGGTGACATAGAAAGATAAGCCAATTTAGTTTGACAAAGAGAGAGAAACATATTTAGTACGACATAGAGGGAGATGACAATGTAGGGTGACATAGGAATAGAAAAAAAATGTTGTTCAACAAAGATAGATTAGATAATATAGCAAGTTATAGATAAAGAAGAATTTTAATGTAGTGTAACATAAAATGACAAGATGTAATGTAGTATGGGTTAAATTACAAAATACGTCCCAATTGCTGCAGAACAAACTACTGAACCAAACGTCACATATGATGACTTATGTTGCATTTGCACCCTTTCTACACTTGAAGATCATTTCTTAATTCACTAAAAAACCTTAAATTATAATAAAATGTGCATTTTTTTTATTTATGGAATATTTAGAATATCCAAGATGGTGTCAAATTACTTTATTATTTTACTTATTGCTTTATTTTTGGGATAAGTTTCCTGTTTATTCAAAAAATAACCTTTATTGATATTGCCAATTATTATTATTTATATTAATATTATTGTTTATTTAAACGATAGCACCTTTATTGATATTGTCAATTATTATTATTTATATTAGTATTATTAGTATTATTGTTTATTTAAACCACATCACCTTCATAGTTATTATCAATTATTATTATGTATCTACTGAATGATGAAACATTAATGGACAGCAAATTCATTTTTGAAATTAAAAAAAACAATTGCATCTTTCTTTTCTGAGGTCTGGTACTGCCATACTATTACCTTGATCATTGACAAAATTGATTATTCACCTAACCAACAACAACAATCTATTAAACAGCAATAAATTTCAAAAATTTCAAAAACACAACCAGATTTTTTAATTGTGGCAACATTTAAAATAACTTTCTTTCCAGTTTGGTTATAACCTGTGTCGGATGTCTCATCGTGTTTAGTTGTTTTAGCAATTATTTATTAACAGTTAAACGCAAAAAATTGTGTAATTATATTTTTTTTAATTCTTGCATAACTATCTGCAATTTAATTTGGTCATCCTTAATTTTTTGTTTCATTTTTTATCTTTTATGTAACAACACTTATTTATGTAGACTTGAGCCTAAACATAAATTATCAAACATAACATTTTTTGCGTTCATTTTACCGTGATAGGTTATAGAAAGATAAGACTATGTGATGACATAGAGAAATAATTTAACTTAGTTTACATATAAAAGGATGATACTGTAATGGGATAATGAGACATGAAAAATGTAACGTGTCACAGTGACAAGCCAGTGTAGTGTGACATAGTGTACAGTATAAATAAAACAAATCACATTAGGACAGATGAGACAACAAATTAAAGAGAATCAAACATTGCAAATAGTCATTGATGCAAAACCATAATTGATTATTGATTGCACAATTGACAAACAGTGTATACTGAAAATAATAATTTCTGAATTTTGTATAAGCTTCACAAATAAAAATTACTTAGATTAAATTAATTCAAACATTATTTGGGTTTTATGTTCACTAAATTGCATTTATTTTCTCATTAATTTGCTGAGTTTAAGCACACTTATCAAGTTTCTTAACTTGTTTTTTAAATAAATAAATAACTGGAAATGTCTCTTATGACCAAAAATTATTATCTATACAATTTTTGTTTCAGTAAGGAGATAACTTAATTTTATAAAAAAAATGTTTAAGGGTAATATCACAGATTAAAGACGTCTGTAATCTATGGTAATACTTAGTGTCATATTGATATTCATAAGTTTGTGTACAGTACTTACAAATAGGAAAAAATATTTTTAAACAAAAAAGATATTTCATTGTTTAAGATGTGTTAAAAATTTTCCGTGGATGACAATTCAACTAGTAATATAAATGACCTACAACAACGTAAACCATTAAGGTAATATAGACATAAAGTGATCCATAAGACATTATGCATGCAGAATAACTTATCAAGTTGATAAATAAGGTAACATTTTGCATTCAAAATACGAGCTGATTTCAATGGGAGTAAAATTGTTTAAATTATATTGTTTTATTTATTTTAATCTAAGGAACTACTGTTTCATATTATTGTTTTCTTAATTTCAGATCAGAGTTAGTAATTCAAACAAGAGCTGAGGACAATGGGAAGATCTTCACATGTAGAGCAAACAATGGCTTGGTCAACCGCGTTCACACTAATATCACCATAAGTGTGTTGCGTAAGTACTACATTAACGTTTGTCAGTATTTTTTTATTAAATTTAGAAACTTCAAGTTTTATTTGCTGTGCTCTTTTCAAAATAAAATTTAAACAGGTCACAAACAAGATATCTATATCAAACTTTTGCTTATGCACTCAGCATGAATTTTTTATTTGGTTGACAACTCTCATGCGGGAAACACGTGAAAGGTATACTATGTTAAAATTTTAGCTAACGCCTAAATACTCTTAATATCATTGTAATATGGTACATAAGAAGCACCTTCCCTACTGATTGTCACATATACAATACGTCATTTATGTCACCTGTATACGTGATATAATATTAACTTTATAAGCGTTTAATTTTGACTTAGGTCACTACAATACTACGTGTCAATCACATAGATATCTACGTTTTTCACCATATTTAATAATTTGGAGTGATTTATTATTATTTCATGATGACTGTTTAATATAAACATACATCAGTACATTTAGAAGAATATATCAGTTCATAATATCACAAAAAACGTTTAAATACAGTAATATTTGAATTTATAATAAAGTCTTTAGTTTTGAAATAGGGTTTCGCGGTTTACCGCAGCCCTATTAGATAAGGAACTTCTGAAATACTCGTATTTTTTTAAAAACACATGTATTCGTTAATTATATAATTAAAGAGATGTAATTGACAACATAATAAATAAAAATGTTGAATTTTAATAATTCTATTGTCAGAAAAGCAGAAATATTTGTGCAACTTATATTTAGGAAGACATTCTCATTCAATGTGCAAAATCTCGCAAATTTGAGGAGCAACAGGAAGTTGTATTTTTTTAATACAATTATTTGTATATTTTTGATTTAAGTAATTTAAAAAAAATAACACAGCTTAATTTTTTCTTTCATGTTATGTCACTTTGAATTGTTTGAAATGATGACTAAACATAAAAATAAACTAAATAAAGTTTCCAGAATCCAGAACTCTTTTCTAACGTTTGTGTTAAATAATTGTTCATACAATTCATATCAGATTATCAATCTATAGAAGCTTTAAACTCAATTTACAAATTGCAAAAAAAAAATAATATCCCTTAAAAATGACAACCTCTCAAACTCCTTAAAACAGAGGGAAGCGGAATTCCTTCACACTGAATAATCTGATTATCCCTATAAAGACCTCAAATAATTATTTATAAATAACGGTGTACCTAGTATAACACTAAAAAACAAGTAAAGTTAGTTTAAAAAAAGTTTCAAAAAAGGTTAAAAAAAATGTATTATAATATGAAAATCAAATGTATAACAACTTTAAAATCCTTAAAAAAAATAAATCAAATGTGTTTAAAATATAACCACATAAAATAAGTTAATTAATATATAAATTTGGAAAAGTATTACAGTTTAGTCTGAAGGTGGTTAAAAGCAAACCCATCATTCGAAGGCTAGCTTCAAGAAAACCTATTCAATCTACTTAGCTTTGATGAAGTCACGGTATATAAATTGTCTGGTGATTTCTTAAAGAATGTGTGACGTCATCAATGTCATAACCTTAGTCATCTGAAAACTCGTTTAAATAAAGAACATGCGAAAGGAAATTGAAGAGTATGGATTATAAGGTACTGACTATTAGGTCACATTTTAAGGTAGAAAGCCATGACATATCGTGCATGCAGTATCAGAAAGTTTAAAAACTAATAAATTAATCTCTTTGTTGAATATGCATTTGTTCAGGAAGCTGGAAGCTAGAAAATTAGAAATTAAAATTGAAAAGTATGCACGTTGCTAGGAAACTGATATACGAATTGAGATGTGGAAGGTTCATTCGGATCAAGATGGCAAAAGCAAAGTTGAAACTGAATACCAAAGGAAAGCCTATTTTTTATCAAACTTACACAAATTAAAGTTTCTCAAAATGATGGAAACAAAGCAGTTTAGTGAAAATTAAAAAACTTATATATTTTTAGCAAATAAATATACTAATTACTTTATGGAAGAAATATTTGGTTCAATATGATAGATGCAAAATAAAGTTATATTTGAAATGCAAAGCAGATAAATTTTACCGTTTAATCCGTGGAAAAGGTTTTTGGTCTAAGATGACAGAAGTAAAGCAAATTGCAAATTGAAATCCATAAGCAATGTTTATGATAGAATATTTGGGAGAAGACAGCGTGTGAGAAGATCAAATTATTTACGACTGTCAATTTATCACAGTTTAATAAATAAAGAACCAGAATCTAAACTTCGATGTTAGCAAATAGACCAATCTGTCAATTTACAATTTGCCAAATTATGTTTGAATGTTTTATTAAAAAACCTTCTTTTACTGTTATATATTCAAAAATCTAATTTGTATTTGAAAGGTTAGTACACTTGATGTTATTAGTTGAAGTTGTTATGTGAAGAACATTATTACTATTGTAATATATCTATCTATCTATCTATCCATCCATCCATCTATCTATCTATATATATATCTATCTATCTATCTATCCATCTATCTTTCTATCTATCTATCTATCCATCCATCCATCCATCCATCCATCCATCCATCCATCCATCCATCCATCCATCCATCCAT
>JARUHE010304874.1:0-12517 GCA_031471125.1 Archaeomysis grebnitzkii | reverse complement strand
CACACACACACACACACACACACACACACACACACAAACACATACACACACACACATCCACATAATCCATATGTACACATCCGCCCATACACACACATGCACGCACAAACACACAAAAACATACAGTCTCACAATTATATGTATAGATGAGGGGAGGTGGGAGGAGGGGAGAGTTTAATTTATATGATACAAAGGGCCTGAAATAACTTGATACTCACATTCTCTTGCCAACAATAGAGTCCGTATTTCATCCAAATTTATTAATAAGGAAGCATCGTCGAAACAATGATTGCACAATTTTCACAAAAAGAACATTTCGATGATTTATAACTTCTAATTTATTCATTCATTTACGAAGAACAAATGAAGGCGTTTCGTATCAAGAAAAATCAGATTTCTTATAAAAAAAGTACACAATAAGATAGGATGTAATTTATGATTTATTCGTCGGTACATCGTTTCGTTGTTTTTCAAGTTTTTATTAAAAACATTTCTCATTTTAATTTTTTAATCATATTCAAACTTTTTATTTTTAACCCACCAGTTCATGTAGGGTGGAGTACTATACATGTAATAAGAGCTGTTTTCATTATTATCTCTAGCTAATGTTAGTCCTTAGAGGTATAATTTCTTAGCCAAAAATAAGCTAGTTAGTGACATAGTTTAAAACTAGTGGGAAGATGTGTCTACTAATTTACACAGGATGTATCTAATAGTTAACAAATTTGTTTTGCCATCACATTTGATTTATTGCAGCCACACAAAATTACATAAATAATTGTGTATGCCCGTTTTCTGAGTGGTAAAAATGATGGATATACCTTAAACATATAAAACATTTTAAAAAACGTATTAACCAACACACAATTACACTCTGTATGTTTGAGTATTACATCGAAGAAGCATTATTGCATCAATAATGCCATCTTTTAATCTAAATCTTCTACCATCTAGAACATAGTCTACCTTAATCCAGGGAATTAACTTCCTACACTTGCTTGTGTTACAAGAGGCTCCACCATTTAAATACCTCTTTTTGTTTGTCAACTCCTTGTGCTTTATCTTTCGAGTGAGGAAACATTCCGTCTGTTTGTTTCATTTGGCATTAATTTTCCTGGATTTCAGATTCTTTCAAAGCTTTTCCATCATGCAGCCCTCATTGTCTGGCGTTAATATTACACGTGATAGTTGCAATTTATTCATATTATTCTGTAATCTATCCATATGATTTGTTGTCTTTAATGTTTGTTCATGTTTTTTTTTGTTTTCGTTTTGTGTTTGTGTACCACTCACCAATAAATTGTCCTACAGTTAATGATTTCATTTTTAGAGGTTTTGTGGAGTCATACAACGGTTGCGAGATGATGGCCGCGTGGATACAAGTGCTGCCTGGAGATTAATGCTGCATAAGCAAATCTCATTACCTCCGGTTCGAGTCCGATCTAATGATATTTCATTGAGAATTTGAACGTTGCTGTATTTTCTTTAATCTCATATGATAAGCTTACCCCAGCTTGAATGATAATGTCATATTTCAACTGCATACCCTTAGGGTACATATCGCCTGATGTGGGCCATGCTGATATGAATGACAGGCGTTTTGTGAGCTGTTATAACTGAATACTTGATGCATTATTATTTATTTTAATAGGCTATTTACTTTACTATATTTTTGGGATGAGATAACTCGATCGTTATTAACTATTAATTTTCCAAATTTTCCAAAGCTGTCAATTCCATCAAGAGAACCAGTAAAACTGCATAAATTAAGAGTTGTAAGTTCATCATGAATCTACTATTCAACATATTATTTCACGGAATGAACCTTTCCGTTTATTGTGTAAGGTTTTCCAATTTTCTATGAACATGAAAGTTATTGACACTGTAATAAACCATTAAATTTCAATTAAACAACACAAGTTTATGAAAATCAGATAAATTATTTTCTTGCAGTACACCTCACCATTAAAAAAATTGGTCAGTTGACATTTCCAAAATATGTTTGGTTAACTCTTATTTCAAAAAGAAGAAAATAGTTTTATCATAATTGTATGCCACAATAACTTGCTCGGAAAGAAATAGTACACTATACAATAATAAATCAGAACTACAAAAACTTGGTACCATAATTGTATATTTAACATAATAAGTAGAACTCTATGAAAATCTACTCGCATATGATGTAGTGCATTTTAGTCTATTCATACGGATATTAAAATGTGTGTTCATAATATACAAAGGATGTTTTTGCGTAGCATTTTTGTTATGGAAAAATAGTTATAATGTATTAGCGATTATCCATTTTTTGTTAATTGTTACTTATAAAATATTTTATAATATAATTTACATTTAATTTAACTTCTATTTGAAATAAATTTATAAGTTCTTTGTTGAAGTCTATTTTTTCCTTTCCCATTTGAAATGTTTCGCTAGTTATTATAGATATTAATGTTTACCAAAAATGTGGAAGTTTGATACTAAGTTGAAATCCACAATAAACCTTATTAAGTTTTTTCAACAGGTAACTAATAATATTTTTTTTCAATTTCGTACCTATCTTTTTTGTACTAGGTGCGATTTTTATGCTTTCGTACCGTACCATTAGGTATTTATCTCATACCATTTTATATGATACCAATACAAATTTTTATCATACTAGAGTCCTAGTACGATATCACATCATTGGTTAAATATATTTAAGCTGCTAACATTTGTTGAGAATGAGAGCTTTATTTTAAGTTTTCTTTGTATGAATTGTTTCATAACAATATAAGTTTTCAACTAAGTTCGCAATTTAAGTTTACACACAATCAGTTGCGAAAATAAATAAGAACACGAAGGATGTAATAAACAAATATTTAATCATGTTTAAAACATTGTAAACTAAAATTACTTAATGCTCTGGTGAGTAACCTTTTTTCAAATTATGAATGTAGCATTTTTTATTTCAAATAATGTATCACCATTGTGTAAGCTTTGAAGTTAAATTAAGAATTAAGTTCAAACACACAATTTCACGAGGATAAGTTTATTTTCAAACAAATATTTTTAAATATTTCGGTATCACCTCATACCCTCATCAGTAGAAACTGATTAGGGTATCACGTGATACCGAAATATTTAGAAATATTTGTTTGAAAATAAACTTATCCTCGTGAAATTGTGTGTTTGATTTTAACGAAAAACTAGAAAGTTTTGTCAACAAAATAAGAATGAAATGTTTTGTTTTTTAGAATAAAAATTGATTTCCCATTTCTTCTGATGTATTGAACTTTAACACAAGTAAACTCCTTGCTTGTTTCTAATAAGATTTGTAAATAGTTATGTAAAAGATTTTTGTGTTTTTACAAATAAAATAATAAGACAAGATTCTGTTTTAAACTGTTTTTTTTTTGTATTTCGGTAATCTACCGCGTTTAGTTGAATGTCATGTTCTCAAACGCTTAAGTGTATGTCTCAGATTCATTTCATTTAAGTAACAATCTTTATATTTTATTTCGATCTTTAAACTCTATAGTGTAAAATAGAAACATGTTTGTACAAAAAGATCGTTTTAAAATTACACTTAAAAATATCTTATAGAATTATACTTCAAAAACTTAGTTTTAATAAGCGTTTGAACGGTTTACATACGAAACATGGTTTCTTACAGATTTGTAGTTATACAAATTATTTCCTTAAAGTGTAAAATTAATTATTAGGTTACAATTTTCTTAAGGATTTAAAAACATTAAAAAAAATGTGAAAGAAAACTTGTTTTGTATTACAAGTTTTAGCCAAAGTACTTTAATACTCTGAATATCAATAAACTTGACACAAAACCATAGATCATAAATCACTAATTGAAAAATAAAAATTTGAGAAAATAGAAATTATATTTCATACGAATCTTTATTTGTTTAATAATTCATTTATATAAACATTATTATCATATTAATACTATTATTAGATTATGTAATTCAGAGTAATATGTTTTTGAAACTCTACGCTTGTTTTTCTACTATGGTGAAAATTATTATTTGTATTATATAGTTATCATAATAAATGTAATATTAGTAATGCCATATCATTTTGCTACAACTATCAGATATCATAGTATAACTTTTATGTGTATTGTTATATAGTTATTATAATACAATCAAATATATAAATATTATTTATATAAATATACAATACCAGAGTTTCTTTCCGAAGTAAGCGTTTGTATATCGATACATTAGTCCCCTTTGTTATTCATTCGACATAAAATATTGCAAAACATTCACGTGTAAATTATTCGATAAAATTATTTAAAAAAATAATCCCAAAGGAAAAATGAAACTTGAAAGATAGAAAAGAATCTTCCATAAAACAAAAGCTTGTCAAACGTTCATTAATAAAAAATTTATCGGAATATTTATTGTTTTTTTTTCATTAAGAGCTTCTACCAAAAATTACTTCTATTGTAAGAAAAAAACGATAGTAAAAGTAAAAAATAAAAACTATTGTAAAAGAGGAAAATAAAATTATTGTATAAGTAGACAGTAAAACTATTGTAAAAGTAGAAAAATAAAATGATTGTAAAAAGAGAAAATAAAAACTATTGTAAAACTAGAAAATAAAAACTATTGTAAAATTAGAAAATAAGAACTATTGTAAAAGTAGAAAATATATTTATTGTAAAAGTAGAAAAAAAACTATGGTAAATGTAGAAAAGATAAGTTATTGTAAAAATAGAAAATAAGAAATTATTGTAAAAGTAGAAAATAAAACTATTTTAAAAGTAGAAAACCAAAACTGGTGAAGAAAAAACTTTAAAATAATGTTCATTGCTGAAAAGGCAGTTTTAACAGAATGCATCGCTTCTTTATAACAATAAATAATATTTTGATCAAAAATATTAAACATGACAGAAAAGGTTAGAATGTAATAACCATTTTAATGGTTTAATCAACAAAACTATTTTATATTTTATAACTAAAGGTTTCCTGATTTTATTTCTTTTGCTTGATGGTTCTAGAATATTTAATTACTTGAGAAATTGCTTGTAAATTCGCTGCTTGAATAAATTTCCGCAAGCCTTGGATCCGTAATTTCTGTTATAAACATATTAGAGCTAAAATGTTTTTCGATATTTTGCATCGCAGTAGAATATGGACCTGACACACTCTATGCTTTGATGTTATATTGAAGATTAATCCATTGAAGTTGGTGATGAAAAAGATTCAAACATGTAAGAGTGATTACAAAATTGTTTTTCTGCCATTTCTAGATAATATTTTCGTTTTATAACACAATCTCTTTCTTTCGGCAGTTAAATAAAAAAAACAATATTTTATCAACGAATGCACGGTTACTGACTATTTTTGTAACTACCGACCCCCTAAGTGTAACTCTTTGCAGCTCGATTATAGAGCAGGACAATTAGCATTACGCTGTTGGTAATTACAAACACGGTCGGTAACCGTGTTTGTAAGGTTCAGTGTTCCTCAAACGGTTCCCCGCGGCGCGCGCACTGGTGAGGTGTAGCTAGAAGCGCCGCGAAAAAATATATTTATTATGAAATATGCAATCCGAAATGTATTAAATAATTCTATAATATTCTATTTTAAACCCTGAGTTAGACAAGTATTGAGAATTAATTAGCACCCATTTATACTAATAAATATCTTTAGTGCTCGAAAGTTTCAATTTGTTTCGATCCTAGCCTCTGCCTTTTTCATTTCAATAATATGAATGCTGAACGAACGTTCTGACGTATTGCGAGTATACTTCAATTTTCTTTGTTCGCGCCATGGTGATAATTTTCATCTTTACAATTATTTTTTAAAGATTTCTGACCAAAAATTAGTGAAACATCTGCAACATTTGCAATTCGTTGCTACTTATAGCCACACATGTTTCAGTTTGTGTTCAACAGTGATAGTAAAAGTGTTAATGTTCTGAGCTCTTTATGCTTAACAATTCATGTTATTATATTAAACTACCCACACAATGGATAGATTTCTTAAAAAGAAACATACCCGTGCGATTGGGAATGTGAAGTTAAACGTTCGTAAAAGCAAAATAATCGTAATGATAGTAATACGAAAGCTAGACCAAACCGTAAATATGACAACAGCTACTCACAGTTCGGGTTTCATTGGACCGGTAACGACGAGCAACGTCTTTCATTGTGTATTGTTTGCAGTTAATATATGTCTAACGAAGATATGTTGCTCAGCAAGCTACGGATACATTTTACAAATAAGCACCACATATTCAATATAAAGGTCTGAATTTTTTCAAAATATTACCAGAACAGCAATCAAAACAAAATTTTTTTTTTAAAAAAAGAATTAATATTTCAAAAAAGCTTAAATTGTATAAATTGAGATAGCTGAAATGATATCATTAAAATCGAAATCACATTCTTTAGCAGAGTTTATCATCTTACCCGCTTGTAGAATGATAGTTAAGGAATTTTAGGTAGTGAAACAGAGCAAATAATTAGCAAGGTCTCACTCTCAAATAATACAATCCATAGAAGAATTATAGATTCTATTATAGTTAATGAATCAACTGATATTAGCAACAAAGCCTATGGCTTGTTGCTTGCATTTATTCACTTAAATGATAGTAATCAAATATTGAATCAGTTTCTTTGTTGCAAAGAAAGTCCACTTACCATAAAGGGCCAAGATATTTTTGACATTTTATTTCCCTACCTATAAAAAAATGAATCAATCTTATAAATTAAGCCTTGGAATATGCACCATCCATGATTGGCAGCATCAAAGGTTTTGTATCGCTGGTAAAACGTAAATAAACAAAATCCTAATGTTATACGTACCCATTGCTTCCTGCATCGAGAGATACTAGTTTCTAAAACAATTCAAATCGAGTTGAAGCAAGTATTAAACCAAGTTATTGAAATGGTTAATTACATAATCATTAGGTCACTGAAGTGCCGATTGTTTGAACACATTTGTGTTGAAATGGATTCCCAGCACAAGCGCTTACTATTACACAAAAAAGTTTGGTGGCTTTCGAAAAGCAAGGTGCTGCGTCGCATACATGAAATCTAGAAAGAGTTGCAAGTTTTTTTCAAAGAAGAAAGGCATGAACGCCTCTTGGAATGTCTATAATTTTGGGTTTCAAAGCTCGAATATTTAATTGAAACATTTGCGCAACTCAATAGTGTCAATACAAGTATTGTCAGTCATGAAATAAAACATCCTTACTACGACAGATAAGATATCTGCATTTAAAAAGAAAGTTGGAATTTGGAAAAATAGAGTTGAGTCTGACAGCCTAAACATGTTTCCCTTAGTAGGTAAAATTTACATAAAGGAAATTACCCCTCTTGTCTTTGAGCATTTGTCAATTTTAAAAATAAAAATTGACTTTCATCTTTCGTCATTGAACACGGAACAGCATGATTGGGTTCTAAATCCATTTATAAATATTCCATCTAATATCGGTCTAAAAAATAGTAAATAGGATGAATTAGTATCAATATAAAGTGATTGAGGATTTAAAATCAAACATGTTGAAGTACCTATAGATACATTTCTGATCGATATTCTGAAAGAAATCCCCTCATTATCAAAAAAGGCTGTATCTGTTCTGATGCAGTTTTCGACATCATATATCTATGCCAGTTGGGATTTTCGACCCTGAACAACATGAAATTCAAAAAGAAAGAGAGGCTTCGCTGCATTGATGAAGAAATGAAGGTTTGTCTTTCCAGTATACAGCCTAATATCGAAAATGGCGCAAAACAGCATCAAGCTCACATTTTTCATTGTTAAACTTGCTCCATCCTTCACAGTTCACATTTATATATCTAATAAAAAATAAGTACACGCAATTTGCCTTCGTTAAAAATTTTATTATTTCAATTTTATACACTGCACTGCTTTATAGCAATATGGGACTGCGGTAATGTATTTGTAAATTTATTGAATTACATTTTGAAAATTTTGTACCAGGTGCGCCAAAATATTTTGAATACTTCAAAGGTGCGCCACGCGTGAAGAAAGTTTGGGAACCATTGGTATAGTTTCATGTGCTAAATATTTTAATTTAAGTTGTTATTTTTTAGTTACGTGTTTGTTTTCTTATATGATGAAATCCTGCAAAATAACAGTCATGGGATCATTTGATATGAAAATCAAATCATTTTTAACACCTTCATAAAATAATAAAACAACTTTTTAATACTTTATTGATACACACGAATGTCAAAATACGTTTTGTTAAACATTGAAACAAGTAAACATAAATTTGTAAAGTAAAAAAGAGTTAGCATAACCGGTAGTCATGCAGGACACATATATTGGACATTACAAAGTAAATTATTATATTCTCAATGAGTTCCCCTTAAAAGAAACACAGTTCTGTAAAGCTTTTATAACAACATAAAATGTTTAAAATAATATAATTGTTGTTATATCATTCAGTATTTAAAAAAAGGGTAGACATCAAATGGAGAGCATTCTTCTAATCACAATTTAAGATGGTGACCTGCATTTGTTCTACACATTCAATATTGAGGTAAATCTGTCTTTGTTATGCTGAAATACAAGTGTTTAAATGTTTATTAGAACCAAATTAAAAAAAGTTTTTGTTTGATAATATCTCAAATAATATTACTTTTCCGGGAAGACATAACGTAAGCATTTGTTTGTACAATTTGGTAATGAAATGGTAAAATTGTGTCAATAAAAACTCGAAGATGAAATGGAAAAAAATAAATGAACTAAAATGGAAATATATTTTCGGTCTTCACGAATAAATCTATTGTTGACATGCTATCAATACCAGCATTTTCACCTGTGTCACACATACCCAAACGCAGACGCACACACATATATACACACACACACATATATACACACACACACACACACACGCGCGCGCACGCACGCACGCACGCACGTACATACACACACACCCACACATACACACACACAGATACACACACACATGCAAACACCCAAACATGCAAACACCCACACATCCATACCCAACACACAAACACACACACACACACACATATATATATATACACAAAAATACACATCTATATCCACACACCCACACACACACGCACACGCACATACACACATGCACGCACACATGCACACACACACACACACATACATAAATATACACACATATATATATATACATATAAACACACATAGAGACACACATACACACACACACACGCATACACATACACATACACATACACATACACACACATATATATACACACACACCCATACACACATACATACATACACACATACACACACACGCATACGCACACGAACCCACCCACACACACACACACACACACACACACACACGCACACACACAACAAGTCTTGTATAGTTGCAAGCGTCAAGTCGGTTGACGATTGCAATATGACTCAAAATCTGTATATATTTAATCTTATTTCAACACTTCAAACTACTTCTACAAACTATCATGTAATAAAACATATGTTTTATGTGTGACAGTATAGTTTTCGTTTACATGATAAATGAATCTATTACGCACATCCAAATATTTTTACGATTCTAACAGTTCCAATACAGTTTCTAAACAGTATGAAACTGTTTCATCAAAAAAGACAAATTTTAGAAACAAGGTCCTAAGCTAGTTTCGTCGTGACGTCACGGAATAAAGATGTAAATATTGAATGTTGCTTATCTTAAGGCGATAAATTGTCTTTTAGTATTTCTATAGATTGTTAATAAACAACTTAAATGTATATATACATAGGTTATAAGCTATTTAAAAAGAAAATAATAAAGAAAAAAAATCAAAGCTGGGTATATAGCAACTCTGGGAACTTTTCAGTTACCATTAGTTTCTTATAATTTAGCTATAAAATTGTCAATAGTTTATTTGTTTTAAAAGGATTACTAAATTCAATTAATAATTTCATAAATTAGTCTCTAGACTGTATACTATTTAAAGAACAATTCAAATTTAACTTTCATCGCAGTTTGTTTACATAAATAGCTGATTTCAATATTAAATATTTATGGGTTGTGTGTTTCCGAGCTCTCAAAACTCTTTCAAAATGAGCGACATATTAGTGACGTCTCCATTTTGAAACTTTTAGAGGAACAAATACAGCTTATATGAATTATTGGCTACTTTCATTAATAAATTACTTAATATATTTTTATACATCACTAAGAAGCCTTTTTGACTATTGTCAATCTTTCGGGATTATTGTATTGAATTAATGTTTTTACAATGGAATGGAACTATTTGCTCAGCCTCTTTGTGTCCTCTTTTATTTGTTTGATAACATTTAATGTATAATCATTATAAATAGTGTTACATTTTTATTGCGATACTATACATATAAGCATATCAGCTCATATGTTTCATAAATATGTTTTACGCATTTTCGTTTGTGTTCAGTAATTGTTTGATTTGAAAAGGTTGATTAACCGAGGAGTTTAAAGGATTGCCGACAAAACATTCTTTAGGTGTTGCTATTAATAGTTTAATCTAATATTTCTTAATTGGTTTTAACTATAGACATATATACTAGACTGCGCATCGACGATCTCATCAATTTATAAAAATCGTGACCAATTTTTTGTCACATTCAATTTTCAAACAATTTCATCTTCAATAATGAGGAATTGTATATTCTAAAAATATTACACATCATTTCATTAACATCAATCTATAAATAAATACTTTTTTTGATCGATATAGAAAACAAAAGTTTTATGTTTTTGTACTTTCAAAAGATTTTCTACGTCACGACTTTAATAATGGTCGCGATCTATTTTAATTGGTTAGTTTTCAATCGATTTTGTTTCGACGCATATGATTTGCTGATCACAAGCTCACATTATATAATTTCCAACTAGCAATGGATTATAACTTTTGTACAAATCAATTTATATCTCGGTCATCGCTGCATTATGTGCAGATTACTTAAGAACGGTTTAGGTCGAATTAGTTTTATAATAAGCATCAAGCTAGGTCTAGCCCTATTGTAACTATTTAGCAAACTTAGTTATTTCATCTTAAAAATTGGTTGATTGCAAAAGCCTAATAAAACTAGCATGGTGATTGGTTGGAAGGGAAATATTGCAATAATGTAGGCATTGATTCATGACACATATTTATGTCGCACTTTCAGGCGACGATCTGCCTTGTAGTCTATCCTTCTATGGTTTTGACAAAATTTAAAACTTTTTAAAACAACAATTACGTTTGTACTTTTGTCAAATTAAATTTGCTAAAATATAATCTAAGATATGGTAGGTATTAGAAAACAAAAATATTAATTAAAAAAATGAATCTAAAAGACTTTTTCGTTGTTATAAATTCAAAAAATCATTAAGATTTCAATTGAAACATGGTAATCAATTAATATTTAGAGTTTTAATTGGTTTAAAACATGAAGCTACAATTTTTTTATGGTTTTATCGAAAATCAATGAATACAAATATATCCTTTAGATGGCAGATGCAATTATTAACATTAGTCTATAATAAATTTAATACATTTTGCTCATAAAAAGGACAATAATCAGGTTATATACAGGCTATGTTATGTAACCCTGCTTGGAAGTATTTTTTAGTATGTTTGTGGAACAATCATGTTGGGTGTGTATGTTTTATGGATCTTATTATATTAAAAGAGCTCTTTATTTGCAAAGTGTTTTCTGTTTTTGCCTTATGCTACTATATCAATATTGCTTACAAGTTGTTGGTGTGTTGTCTTGGTTTTGTGTATTTTTTTAGGGTGTCTATGTATATGAGTTCATTGGATGTGCATGATTAATTGTATGTTTAATGTGGAAAGAAACTGCATTAATGTATATAATAAGACCAAACAAATTTGTACACTAAATTGTCTTTCTTGTGCTGGAGCTATTGTTTTTCATAACTTGATTATGTTTCTTTGTAGTAAACTATATTTGTTTAATGAATTGTATTGTATAGCTTTGGTATGTGTATGAAATAATCTTTTATATGATCAGTTGGCTGATTTTACAATTTCCATTGGACAGAGACCAACCTTAAATTAGATTTTCTTACATTGCTTGTGTTCTTGTTGATGTTAATCGACATATTCTTATTATCCTATTGATTGTTATTGAATTTTTTTAAATCAGAATTCAACTCTTGTTTGCCATTAATGATCGTGTTTGCTTGGGCTGTACTCTGTGGATCCGAACAAGAGTTATAATACCTTAAAGGCTCTATTGAAGTAGTTTCTTATGATGTTTGTCTTACAGTTTTCAGTGAATGTGAATTTCCTACTATTGTTAATACATCTTCATACTGTATATTTGTAGGTTTATAGTAGTTTACTATAAAGTATATGTTCGATAATTTTTCAAAGAAAGTTTATACAAATTATTGTTGTCTATTATATATTTTGTTTATGATGCGCCTAAACGCGGAGTATGATTAGTGTGTTTTTCAACATTAATACATCAGAAAAGATATTTGTGGACTGAACGGTATGGTGCGATGGTGTATGTACTGTGTACTGTTAAAA
>JARUHE010304863.1:0-12517 GCA_031471125.1 Archaeomysis grebnitzkii | reverse complement strand
TAGGTCTATTGAAAAATGACAGCATGTTTGTTTTAGTCCTTGAAAGTACGGTAAACTAAATGGGTCAAATTTAGCCCGTTTAAGTCATGGCTAAGATAACTATCGGAATGCACGATTTTTTCGTTCCTATGCGTCTACCTGGTGTTATTATACCATGGCCATACCAACGCCGACTCTACTACAGACCTTCCACCTCGAAATCCCTAGTACACAATACGTTCTCGACCCATCTTTTCTTGATACGGGATTAATTTTCTTCTCATTCGATCAATGTTAAAATAGTTGATCTATGATCAACAGCGTTAATCAGAGACGAAAAAGCTAGGCCGATATCCCGTTGTGGTTGGTATTTGTGCTACCAGTTGCTTCCAATGTTTTTTGTGATAGTCAAAATTTTATGGCAAGTAGCAAGGAAGGCCTGTGGTAGAATCAGCGCTGGCCATACAATGGTTGGGTTTGCTATTTAATCTGAATCAGGCCAGATTGATCTGAATTTCAATGTTATTGCCACGTATCCAAGATAACAAATATATTCAAACTTAATGCATTTAAATTTGTTCAAGTTTCCTTTAAAATAATTGTAATAAGCTTTATTTTTATAAACTAATAAGATATGAAGATATTTCACAGGTTTTTAACGTTTTAAAAATAGTTAGTAGAAATGAAGCTTATTATAAATAATTGAAAGCAAATTTAAATGCGCTAAGTTTAAAATTTTTGCTATATTGGATACAAATAAAAGTACATGGCAACAAGGGTGAAATTCAGATCGATCTAGATGAGTGTTTCTCAACCCCGTTTTCTGAGGGACCACAGTATACAAACTGAATATTTTCGACGACCACCAGGAGTAACTATTCTAAAATATTAGCTTATAGGTTAGCTGCCTATAACGTTTTGGGAAGGAAACATAAAATAAACTCTTTATTAAATAAATATATAATTTCCAATAACTACACACGTGAGAAATGTGTTTACATTGTCAGAATAACAGAAAAAATACATAATTAATGTTTTAAATAAACATTTCGATTTGAAATTAAATAAAGGTTCAAACTTTGGCATTTTTTTATAAATTAAATGATAATTTAGCAATCCTACTAGTTAATATTAGCCACTATTAGTGTGAAGATTGTTGCTTTTTGTTAGAAATTAGACCCTCAAAATTCGGTTTAACTTTTGACAATGATATAAGCATATTGTGCTTAGCATCAAATCTGTTTCTAGGTTTATTTTTAAATTTTAAGTCAAGTGATATCGTTCATTTTATATACAAATCTTTACATATATCACTTTAAGAATGTTAAATAAAGCTACTGAGCGATTAAAAATACTAAGTTTTAATCGCAAAAGTAGTAAGTTAATCACTGGTGAAATACAATATCCCATTAAAAATGTTGCTGTTACCAATTAAGAAAACGTTCTGTCAAATTAAATTTAACAGAAAATGGTCATACACAAAATCACCAAATTATATATTTTTTAATACACTCATAAAACGCATTTGAAATATTTTAATATAAAGTATGGTATTTTAATAATTATAATTATCTGTAGTAATTTCAGTGAAATATACTTACAATAACTTTCTAATTAACAATAATTGTCATAATACTTTCCACTTCTATGGCTTTTGATTTCTAATGGCTGTCATAGGTTCTCAAAACGCCACCAGGGTATCAAAGAAAACGGAATCTCAATGCTTCTTTTTATATTTAAATCTTGAATACCTTAAAAAAGCTTTATTGTACAGATTTATGCACATTTTTTCATAGTATGCGATCTTAGTAACACATTTACATAATTTAAAACGTTTTTATACCTTGTGATTATAAATAAGACGTCTTTAGGCCAGGAACCATATGAGATGGTCCCGGGAACCACTAGATGGTTCCTAGTGGTTCCGGGAACCACCTGTTGAGAAACGCTGATCTAGATTGTACAGCAAATGCAACCATTATTTTAAAAAAAATATAATAACTGTAAATTATTTTCATAGTGCACAGTTAGTGTATTGTATTCATCTATATTTTGATAATAAGGTATAAACTAACTTGTTAATTAAAGTAAGGCACTTTTATATATATCATTAAAAGTTTAAATTTCTAAACAATGACAAAGTGAGCTCGAACAAATGATTCATTTTTTTCAATACATTCAACAACTGTGAACTTTGCAGGAACAACGATGGGACGTAGACGGAGAGTATAGTGTTCGGGATGTCCTGAAGCAGCTTTCGAGAACCGAGTACTCGTTGTCGGAGTTGCAGACCCGGCCATTGCCAGATGGAGCCGACCCCCTTCACTTGGAGGTCTATCTCAATGCAGAGGAGTTCGTTCAGGCCTTGGGTGTGGACCGCAACCAATTTTTTTCACTTCCGTCCTGGAAGCAAAAAGAATTGAAGAAGAATGCCAATTTGTTTTAGCGCCAAAAAGAATTGCACTTTACGACAATATTTTGTTTGTTTCATCACAGAATTGCAGCTATTTTTTGTAAAGTTTTATATATTGTAAAAATTAATTCTTATTTCATTCAATTATCCTGCTTCTGACAATTTACTCTGTAATTTTTAACAATTTTGGCTGTGCGTTGTAATTTTTTATTGCAGTTGAAATCTTTTGCTATGATATTAGTAACTTGACAAGCTCTTTGGTTAATTATCGAACATTAGGGACTTCTAAAGTTTCTACCATGAATATTTAGTTTGAGAGTATTATTGTAAAAATTACATCCTTCTAACTAAACACATGGTTACATGTAAAGCTTATTAAACATCTTAGTCTATAGGTCTATACAAATTACATTTCAATGTTGATTATGACAAAAATAAGTTTAAGTTCTCAAACTCTCGTAAAACTCTTGAGTTTTGTTTAGATTTGTTGATGAAAATATTATTTATGAAGTGGAATATCCAAAATAATTTGAAATCTTAAATATTGCTAGTCATTTTTATCAAAATGTTTTACATGACAATTAAATTTTCATGAAGAGATTTTTTTATCTCAAGATGTGATTAATTTTGCTCTCTACTCTATTTTTGTTTAAATTAAGTCTGTCGATTCCATCCTGTACTTACAATGAATGAAATGTTTCTAATGTTTCTAATTTTTTACAAACATTTTCACATCAAAGTAGATCTGATTGTTGCAAAGTAAAAAATTAAAATACTAAAAAAATTGATAAAAACTCGGATAATGAAAAACGACAGCACTTTTTTACTCTTGTGTGCTGATTTTCAACAAAAAGTTTGAATTGTTTTCATAAATCAATGTGGAATAATAATTAAATTTTCCAATCTTTTCTAAACAATTTTATCTTTATCAATGTTCTCATGTGCATCTTAAGCTTTTAAGACTGTAAAGTTCGTTTAATGTTTGCAAATATTTAGTCTATTGTAAAAGTATTTATTTTTTTTTATTTTAAATTTTTTTATTTTCTGAACTATGGAATTATAGTTTTATGTTCAAACCCATATAATTTATATTTGTTGACAATATATAGATTACCATAGGTTTTCGTTATTTCCTCATTTCATAAAACTTTAATTTGTTTAAATCAAATTCAGAACATTCTACATTATGAAAACATAATGTTTCTAATAAAGTTCATCTGGTTATTTAAGGACATTTTTCTTGATTTCCATTTCAAATGAAATGTTATTTAAAACTTTTTCATACTCAATTGTGTTTAGCAATTTGAATTTTATATAAAAATAATATTTAAAAATATTTTTATTTTAAAATATGAAATTTTAGTTTAAATTATGGTGCTTGAATGATTTTTATTAACAATCTTTATTTGATCGGGTTTCCATAAATGTATCAATAATTATTTTTGTATGATATTGAAAACATAAAGATAATAATGAGTCCGTTTTTTTATATCAAAATCAATTGTAATATTTATATTTTTGTATAAAATTTCAATAATAAAACAAGACCATAACATAGATCTAATTTCAAGTTAATTAGGTTTTTTTTGAAGAAGTTGGATATGTTTAAATAGATTTTGTATGTTAAAGCATCAATATCCAAACCTTAATTATAAATATTTTTCAGCAATTTTTAAACTTATTAATGCAGAAAATGTAGCAATTTCACTATCAATTTTCAATAGTCTATATGTCTCATGTGAAGGAAAATTGGTTTAACATGCAAGGCATTAATGTACCAATGCTAAAGTGAGAAATCTATGACCATCAATGTCTTTATAAAAATTGAAGAGTGAACTCTGAAAATATTTGCCTATACAGTTTGTATTAAATTGGCTTTAAAGAAATGGTCTTCTTTCTACCACTGTATGTGCCTTCCTATGCTATTATCATTTATGAATTTTAAGGTACTGAAATTCTAATGAGAATTGTTTGTATCTTCAATATATTCTATTTTCTATGTTTTTGATCCGATGCAAAGTTTTTCTATTTTGCTCAAACATCTTTTATACTTACCATAAAAACTATTTTTGTAAATGGAGATTTCTTATTTTCAGTTATTTTGATATAAACTTTTAAGGGATTCCTACTTGTTCCGTAAAGCTCTATGGATGAGCATTACACCATTGAAATAACTAAATTGCTGATCTGCAAAAGGAATATTTAGTTGTATTTATGTTTAGTTAAAAGTGAATTGTAATTAAAGAAATTAAAATAAATTAATTAAATTGTAATTAATTAAAAATAAATTTAATTGATTAAATTAATTTAAATTTAATTGATTAAATTAAATTAAATTGTAATGCATTTGAAGTAAATTTAGTTAATTTAATTAAATTAAATTGTAATTAACTAAATTAAATTAAATTGATATTGATTTAAGGTAAATTTAATTAATTCAATTAAATTAAATTGTAATTGATTTAAAGTAAATTTAATTAAATTTTATTAAATTATAATTAATTGAAAATAAATTTATTTAATTAAATTAAATTTTAATTCATTTAAGGTAAATTTAATTAATTCAATTAAATTAAATTGTAATTAATTTAAAGTAAATTTAATTAAATTATAATTAATTGAAAGTAAATTGTAATTATGTTGAAAAGGAATACATAAGTGAGTTGAACTATAATTTAAACTTAGAAATAATGAAGTCTAATTGTGCTTAAGTGAAATGTAAATTTTTTAAATATTTAATAACCGTTTTCTTTTGTTTATACTAATTATCTTTTCTTCTGTAAATAAAAGTGTTAGGTATCTATGATTCTCAAATTTGTACAGCTCATCATACTAAACATCTATAATATAAATAATTAATATTGAGTAATTATTTACATAGTTTTTCATAATTATTTGATGTAGTTAATATTTTATTTTAGTTTTAGTTTTAGTTAAATTATTAATTTTGAAATGCCAATGAAGTTTATCTAATTTTATATATTTTTAAGTATGTATTCAACAAATTTGAATAGTTTGTATAAAAGATTCTTATTTCAAAGTATGTTTTTATACTTTTTTGAAAAATATTTTCATTATATTTTTTTCTTAGCTAAAAATTGTTTAAATACAAGTTAGAAAACTTTTTCTATTTTATGGTTTTCTTTAGAAAATATTTCAATGACTAAAATGTATTGATGTTTGTGATAAATTAAAGCACCTGAATCTTAAAGAACTTTATATGTTTCACGATTTGTTTAAAAACTTGTGCTCTAATCATTCATTTTGATATTAAATTTCTAACAAAAACATCTTCAAGTCCAATTTATACTGTAAATAAAATGTCCTTGTAATTTATGATAAATACAAGTGTCTTATGTCAAATGTTTTTTTCATCCTTGAAACTTGTTCCTTGTTGGAGTCGAAGGTTAAAGTAAGTCAACGGCCTTGGCCACATTGAAACACTGGTTGCGTTCAGATGCACATGCAAAATGTTTTTTTCTGCATGCATGCAGTTTTTTTGCATGCATGCAAAAAAAACTGCATGCATGCAAAAAACTTTGCTTGTGCAACTGCACGCAACCACTGCTTCCCATCGGATCAGCAAATTTGAGTAACATTGTGTCTGGTTAGTACTTGGATAGGTGACCGACTGGGCACCAGATGCTGTTGGCAAAAGACCCGGCGGTGAATATGCTGAACTTGCACAGTTGAAGTAAGTACCTTTCTTTATTTGCAATGCTATTATTTTATCTAATAATCAACTTGATATTTTCATTTTTTCTCAACTAATTGCTGTTTTTGTCCACAGATTTCTCTGGCATCAACTAAAAAAAGTTCTCAGGTATCATCTGATAAAAGTTTTTTTGGCATCAACAAAGACATAATTTTCTAGCATCAACAAAAAATGTTTTCTGGCATCAACAAAGAAATTTTCTGGCATCAACAGAGTAATGTTTTCTGGCATCAACAGAGAAAGGTTTTCTGGCATCAACAAAGGAAAGTTTTCTAGCATCAACAAAGAAATGTTTTCTGGCATCAACAGAGAAAAATTTCTGGCATCAACAGAGAAAAGTTTTCTAGCATCAACAAAGAAATGTTGTCTGGCAACAACAGAGAAATTTTTTCTGGCATCAACAGAGAAAGGTTTTCTGGCATCAACAGAGAAAAGTTTTCTAGTATCAACAAAGAAATGTTGTCTGGCAAGAACAGAAATGTTTTCTGGTATGAACAAAGAAATGTTTTATAACTTCAATCGGGAAATGTGTAAAGCATCAACTGAGAAAATCTTGAGGCAAATGTTTTTACGCATCAACTGAAACGTTCTCTGGCATCAACAGAGAAAGGTTTTCTGGCATCAACATAGAAAGGTTTTCTGGCATCAACATAGAAAGGTTTTCTGGCATCAACAGAGAAATGTTTTCTAGCATCAACAGAAATGTTTTCTGGCAACAACAGATAAATGTTTTCTTGCATCAACTGAGAAACGCTATCGGGCATCAACTGAGAACAGTTTATTGGTATCAACAGAAATGTTTTCTGGCATCAACAAAGAAATGTTTTATAACTTCAATCAGGAAATGTTTAAAGCATCAACTGAGAAAATCTTCAGGCAAATGTTTTTAGGCATCAACTGAGAAACGTTTTCTGGTATCGGCACTTGAACATTCTGTGAAATCAGTGGCAAAATGTTTTCTAGCACAATGAAAAAGTTACTGTTTGCAAGGAGAGAATCCGTATGAGGAAGTAAGATGAAAAAAGTTCCTATTGCAAAGGGAGAATTCGTATGAGGGAATATAAGATGAAAAAATTTCCTATTGAAAAGAGAGAATTCGTATGAGGGAGCAAGATGAAAAAGTTCCTATTGCAAGGAAAGAATCCATATGAGGGAGCAAGATGAAAAAAGTTCCTATTGCAAGGAGAGAATCCGTATGGGGGAGCAGGAGATTCGTATCTGCTCTCCTGTAAGGATACTCTTCTTGCAATTAGGTAAATTCAACAGCAGTCATCGTCAATTTTATTGAATCTACAATTATTTTTGTTTGTTTCGTTAAAAATATTTTTTGCCAATACTTATTATAAAAAAAATTATATTCATTTTACACTTATGAAGAACAATATGTAACCATATCTAATATAGTCGCAGCTGATTCATTATCCTTTTTTGTCCGGCTGAACTCATGACTAAGCATAGTCATCATAACATATCCAACTATATGGAATTATTTGCTCGTTTATATAACCTAACCACTACTCCACTCAAAACAATATAATAAGCTTTCCAACTTATGCATGGAGTTTAACTAAACAAAGACTGACCATAATAGAAAACCAGTTTAGATTTGCAGCAATGTTTGAGCATAAAATCACCAAGGGCTCACTACTTAAGAAATCTAGTGCTTACATTACTGAACTGTGAAAGAATTTCGGACTTGACAATAAGCATCATGGGTGATCTGTAGTGACTCCCAATCAACTCTCCTTACAGTGAATAATTGCAGACCAACCACCTCCATTCTACTCCATTCAACAACATGTACATCACATGCAATACAGAGAAACAAATTAGTTTTGTAAAATGCATAGCCATGCAGGTATAAATAGCAATGAAATTGCTGGTATTGAGGCTAAGATTGTGTTTACTATACACGTCTGCTATCCCTTATACCGACACTTATAGTGCTCTCAAAAAGTATGCGGGGAGCAAAATGTGACATCCACCACCTCGTGGTGCTTCTCCAATAATGGCAGTATATTTTTTTTTAGGTTTTGTTCATTCCCTCTTTTAAATTTACATTACTTTAGCTGAATTTCAACCAAACTTCTTTTTCGATTGAATTGAAGCATTACCAATAAACATTCAGTTAATTCAAAACTTTCAAACTATATTTTTAATTGGTATTAATAAAATAAATTATTTTTGATACAATGTTCATTTCTTGTTGAAACTAATAAAAATATGCTTATAAATTTTAAATATAAATACTGTTCAGCTTGGTCTGTATTTTTATATATTTTGTTTTGTTGTATTCAGTTTTACAAGAGCTCGGAAAATATGAAGATGTACGTCTTACTGTTAATGTTTTGTAAACGTAGCTTCGAATTTTAAAGCATTTTGCAATTAGTTAGTTTGACAAAATTATTGAAATGCAGCCTAATGGTATAATTTACCATTTACTTGAAACCGTTAGATATTTAACAGCTGGATGACTTTTCTTAATAGACGAGCACAGCTTTTACTCAAAGATGTACCCCAATATTTCCTTGGAATAAATCAAAGGCATAACTCCTGTACAGCATCTAAAATCAATTCATAGCAGACATGAACACATTTTCCCAAAAACCCTGTCCCTCAACTTGCATCATTCAAGCATTGATCTATATTACTATGGATAGGCAATGAGCGCCAAGTTCCATAGTATTGACTTAAAATATCACCGGAGGTGTTTATTCTACTGCAGCCATCTGATTGGAAATCTCAATGTATTTCCAATGGTTGAAACGTAATTTTGTTTATTCAATTACATTAAAAGGGTTGCTGTGTAGTTTTTGTTGGTTTCAACAGGCTTAATGGAAAGTCAAAAACATTAGGGATAATGTTTCAAAGGAAGTGTTAACTAAATGCTGAAAACAATCAATAAGTCTAGAATTAATATAGATCATTGCATTGAAGTCTCGATGTATTTACTGGTTACGGTCGGATGCAGATTCACAGACGTAAACTTGCATCCAAAGCTAGAAAAAATCTAGCACGGCATTTCGTTTTGCATCCGTTTTGTACAAACAAATTTCTTCAATTTTCTTGACACCCCAAGAAATTTTTATAAATTGTTTTCGTAAAATACATGATAAATGAAATAAATGTAGTTCGTTACTGTTGGATAAGTTTTTAATACATAGGATAGTAGATTTTTATTAAATATATGTATCTGACAACGGCTAACTCCCACTTTAGAGACAATTGACAACAGCCTAGCTTAGGTACATATAAAAAAGTACTGAACATGAGATATTAATATTTCACTTGTTTTGTGTAATAATACTTTACCTAACCTAAATCACAAATAAACAAATCTAGCAACTTTATCAAAAAATTACTATCAATTTAGGGAGGTTTTTATTTCTTCAATTGCATATTTATGTTAGGTTGTGTAATGTTTTGTAAGGTAAAGTATTATTACACAAAATAAATGAAATATTAATATCCCATGTTCAGTACTTTTTTGTATGTACCTAAACTAGGCTGTTGCCGATTATTGTCTCTAAAGTGGGATTTAGCCGTTGTCAGATACATATATTTAGTTATAAATAATATTTAATAAAAACCTACTGCCCTATGTATTAAAAACTTATTCAACAGTAAATAACTACGTTTATTTCATTCATCATGTATTTTACGAAATCAATTTATACAAATTTCTTGGGGTATCAAGAAAATTGAAGAAATTTGTTTGCACAAAACGGATGCAATACCAAATGCCGAGCTAAATTTTTTCTAGCTTTGGATGCAAGTTCACGCATGTGCATCTGCATCCGACCGTAACCACTATATGGATTAAATATCACAATGAAATATATTGAATCACATTGAATTACATTGAATTACATTGAATCACATTGAATCACATTAAATTGATAAAATAAAATTACATTGACATCAGAAGCGTCGCTTTTTTCATCGGAACATGACCTTGAAGGAACGTCCTTCTTATACCAACTCGTCATCCCGACCGTCAGCGAATTGCACGCCTTGAGGAGACGCGGTCGGCTGTTCTGCTTCTTCATTGACAAGTGACCAACGCTTAGCCTTGGCCCGGAGGGGGTGGGGGAGGGGGCGCCGAGGGGGGATGCCCGACCGGGGTGGGTGATGAACGGCGACTCTTGCAGATTTATACTTGAGTGTCTTGATGGCCAATCATGGATGGTTTCATCTAGCTGTAAATGTTATTATTGTTTTTGTTATTATTATTATTATCATTATTGATATTATTATTATTATTATTGTTATTATTATTATTATCATTATTGATATTATTATTATTATTGTTATTATTATTATTATTATCTAACTGTAAATATCAATTCAAACAATAATTATAACAACAATTTTTGATCTTTTGTATTATTACCAGCAATAACTTATACTTTTTTAAGTCTTTGGAATACTTCTAATATAAATAATAAATGTCGTTTTGAAATAAACTCTTCATACAAATGTCCTTTCATTATTAACAATCTCTTCAAACTAACAACTGCTAGGGTGCGTTGCAATTTGAAACATAGAACCCATCAAAAATGTTCCTAGAAACGGATGATACATTTGACATACACACACACACATCCCCCTCCCCAAAAGGAACCCGTACTTACATACACACACACATCGATTCACCCCCCCAGAGGGAACCTATACACACACACACACACACATCCCTTCACCCCCCCAGAGGGAACCTATACACACACACGCACACACACACACATCCCTTCACCCCCCAGAGGGAACCTATACACACACACACACACACATCCCTTCACCCCCCCCAAAGGGAACCCATACTTACATACACACACATCTCTTCACCCCCCAAATGGAACCCATACTTACATTGACCTCGGACGTTTCGCTCCGGTCATCAGAAAAGGTCCTCCCCCTGTAGGGGCTTCCCACCCCCACCGTCAGCGAGTTGCCTGTCTTGAGGAGGCGCGATTTGCTGTTTTGGCGCGCAACCACCACGTGTCCTGGCGGGAACATTTGGCGGGAAGGCGTTGGTGAGGCGGTCATTCCCGCCATTGGAGACGCTTTTCCGGCGAGGGCAGCGAGGGGCGACTCGTGGAGGTGGATGCTGGAGTGACGTGACGGCCAATCAACGATCGTCTCGTCCATCTGGAAATGTTTTTCAATTGAAGCATTTTTAATACAATTGAATAAAACTCAAATACAATTGTATACTTTTCGTATGTGTTATTTGAATGTTGATTACCTCACTTGTGCTGTTATCGATCAATATATAATAGACAATAGCACAAGTGAGGTAAGCTCTATCTTATTTGAATGTTGATTACCTCACTTGTGCTGTTGTCGACCTATATATAATGAACAATAGTATAAGTGAGGTAAGCTCTATCTTATTTGAATGTTGATTACCTCACTTGTGCTGTTGTCGATCACTGGGCGACAGATGATTCAAAAAAGTACAATACCCAAAAAATGTTTTAAAATTGTCACTTACGAGCTATGCAATTTTTTATTCTTAGTCAATATTTCACACATGTATTTATTTTATATTTATTTATATTTTATATATATTTATATTTACATGTATATATATTTTACGCATGTATATATTTTTTCTATGATTACATGTTCTATAGTTTGTAATATGCATGCGTATACTTTTATTTATTTACAAGCAAGGTGTTAAACTCCAAAGGTGCGTTAATTTTCTACTGCTTAGCCATATTTCTACCTGCCCTGCGAACCAACGTTAAATGAACACAAGAAAAGTCTAACTGTAAAACCACCTGCCTCTGCGGTAATTAGAGAGGAAGGTAAATAGTATAACACAATTTTAGACTTAAAACTAACAGCCACTGTGAGGGCAGCGATAAAAAACAATAAAATATTAAAAGAAACAAAAGAACGACACTAAAATATTAAAAAAAAACATGTTTTGACATGTTTACTCCAATTGGAATTAACATTGTCGTCCAAATTACATTGCAAGCACAATCAAACAGACAAGCACTAATGGTGGTGGACTTTACATTGGTTCCATTGCAGTTAGTATTACGCGTTGGAATTAGCATTGCCGTCTCAATTACATTGCAAGCATTTTCAAACACTTGCTCCTCATCCCCAGGTGGGTTAGGATTTTTTTTATTAGTCTATCTCCCTCACCTAAGGCATATGAGTACACATGTCAAAAATCATAACTCTGGGTTATGCCGTTCTTGAGCTATAGCGTCAGAAAAAAACCAGAGAAACAGACAGAAAAACAGACAGGCAGACAGAACTGAGATATTCGTCTTATTTTCACATTAGAGGGAGTTGAACCAAAAATATTCCTGACCTTTAAATCTATTGCAAGGATACCAAAAATATTCCATGACCTTTAAATCTATTGCAAGGATACCAAAAATATT
>JARUHE010304852.1:0-12518 GCA_031471125.1 Archaeomysis grebnitzkii | reverse complement strand
CATTCTTGCTACCAAAATGTACATTTGTGTAAACTATTAGTCAATAAACATTCTATTGTCTTGTGTGAAATTTGAACTCCTTTAATTTCCTTTCTCATTAAATGAAGTGTCAAAGAGTGTTCAACTCTTCTTTCCTACAAGCGGCTTTCAAACAGGCTGCCTTATTAACTGTATTTTACATTAGTATTAGGGATTTATCGACTTGTGGTTCTTGTTATAAAAGTAGACTAAATGATTTTTTATTTTAGAGTAATGGTCATTTAAGATAAATGGAAGACAAATGTACATTAAAAACAACATTAGTTAAGATTTTTTTTATTTCATTGAAATAAATAGTTTTTATGGTGTTATTGACTTGCATTTTTCATAAAATAGACTAATTGTTTTTTAGGGTATCTATCCTACGGATATCCTATTACAATCAACATGCTTGGATCAGTCCGTTGTTGTCTTACGTTCACAATTTAGGTGAAGGTAAATGTTGAAGCTTTTTTTTTAATATTCACAATTTTTTCTTGAATAACAACTTTGCTTAAAAATAAACAAGTTTCTATAAATTTTTTCTCCTAAAAATTATGGTTTTAATGAACTTGAAAATATTTCACTATTTTTATAAGAGGTGAACACAAATAAAATTTTCTTATTTTACATTTTTTGTAAAGTTCAATTAATCTATAATCTAGGTTTTCTCTTTTACTGACACCATTTGTTACCTCTGGTTGATGGATGCTAGAGCAATGATCCTTTAACATAGATGCAGATATGTTCATTAGAACAACTTTATTTTTGAAACTTGGATTTACTGAAATAACTAAAAAAAAAATTAAAAAGTAGACTGAACATTTTGTTTTTCATTTTAGAGCAATGACCATTTAACATAAATGAAAGGTATATGCATTAGAAACAACATTTATTGAAATAAATCTTTATGAAAATTGTTGGTTTCAGAGCAATGGTTTTAAGATGTCTGCTATAAACCCATAGTGTTTGGTTATGTACTACTTCATATACATCATATAATTTTATTATCTAATGGCAGATGACTGTTTTTCATTAGTGTTTATAGAAATCTTATTACATTCACATTTTTAGGGTATCCATCCTATGGATACTCTATTACAGTCGACATTGTTATTATAGAATATTATATAGCACATTAGATACAATGGCAAAGAGCGCTGTTGCCAACAGCATCTGGTGTTCCCAGACGGTCACCCATCCAAGTACTAACCAGACCCAATGTTGCTTAACTTCGCTGATCATACGGGAAGCGGTGTTTCAACGTGGCCAAGGCCGTTGACGGAAAACCGTTTTTCAGATGCAGTTGAACACAACCAATGATTAACTTTCTCTCCGAGTACTGTTAACTGGCCAACAATTAGTGAGCTGATATCATATTTTAGCTCGCACTCACAAGTTTTGGAAAACATTTCAAAACTTCCTTCTTTCACTTTGGTTGATCTGTTTAAAGTCCTTGTACACTACAGGGTCATTGAGTCTAGGATCATAGGCGATCCTCAACCACTAAAAAATGTATATGAATGTACCACCCATCCTCTTAGCTGCTATTTAGCAACCCGAAGGGAAGAGTGAGGCTCCCCTTAACATGCGGGTTGTTACAGCGACACGTAAGAAGTATTTCTAACCTCAGTCAAATCAAATAAAAATACCTAGTAATATATTAAAACCAATAATCAAGCCTATATGAAAAGAAATATTAATATAGATGATATATAAGCTTTCAAGTCATTGTCTAACGCTGCCAACATCGTAATTGCTAGGCATGCTCAACAAAAACTTTTATTAAATAAAGTTTTCTGTAACTCTTCAATACTAATGGATTTGCTGATGCAGACGACGGCGACGCAAAAAGCAAAACATATATAGAGCTTTCACCTAAAAACCAGGAAGCATTGCAGTTCCATCAATACTGTTCCAGATCTTACTTTAGGATTTTTTTAGTGTGGTGCTTAAACAGAAGTAGGTATGTCTTTTGATGCCTTAAAATAGCATGCCATGATTTCATATATTAAAGGTTATGATTTTGAAAAGAAAACAATCTAAAGAAAAATATTTAATATCAAATTTTAAAATGTAGACTATCTTTCAGTGTTAACCTACATTATGATTCAAGAAATAGACAAACAGTTCTAACACACTTGGAGTTTTTTTCCACTTTGAGTATGGTTGAACTTCAGAAAAAATTTTAAACTTTGGAAATAAATCCTCCACATCTTCAATTTTAAATCCCAAAACGTCAATTGCATTTAAAATCTGAAAAATGTTATTAAAGATAAAATAAAACTTAGTTGAACAAGTCATGAAATCATATACCACCCCAATGGCAACACCAACAATCAGAAGTAGATTATAGAAGCTGGGCTTTCTGTTTTATTTATGAAATTGATTGAACAATTTAAGTTTAAATATTTCAGGTTAAGAAGATTTTTCTATAAGATTTCTAAACAATATTTATTTAGAATTGCTGAAAAATTTCAAGAATTAATATAAAACAAAAACAAACAAGATTTAATACATGAAAATATTTATTTATTTAGAATTGCTTAAAAATTTCTAGAATATAAAAAAAATGTAATACCTGAAAATATTCGAACCCTTGGTCGAGAAGAAAAGAGACGATCTTGAACGCATTTACACTATTTAGAAGAGGAACGTTACATTTTTCTATTGCATTGTAAACCTGCATTTATAATTTATAAGATTTATGTTTATCCAAATTATTTATCAAACATTTATTTGCATTTGATTTCGTATCAATTTATTTCAAACAAAAAATGTGAATGTTGGTCATACCTGTTGACAGTTTACATTCATAATAAAACTTAGCAGAAGAATTGTGGAACAGAATGGCTTGAGCCACCAGTCTTGTAGATCTTTATTCAAAGTAAAAATTATTTCTTTCCATCGGTTCTAAAAAACAATTAAGAATGAATATTAGTTAACACAGAAGCATATAAAAATATAAATGAACTCTTTAATAAAACTTATGAATACTTACTCCATTTAATGGATCTTCATGAAGGTATGCGTGATCCAATAACTTTTTATAACATGGCAAATCTATGAGAATATCTACCACAAGTGGTTGAAGATGTTGAACCTGCAAAAAAATAAAGATGAAATTTACTATAATTGTAGACTTGTGTGAAAGATGTAATCTTTGCTACATAACATTTCTATTTCTGAAAGACAAATATTTGTTACGTCCCTTTTTTGGTAAAATTTTTTCATATTCCTGTTCAGGGGCGGCTGGTGACTATTATTCATGGGGGTGCTGTTACATAACAGCTGGGGGGTTTGGGGTTAGGTTAGTACTTTTAGGGGATTTTTGAGTCCTATAGAGGTTGTGAAATCCTGAAATTTATAGTGGTTTTAATATAATAATTTTATGTTAGCCTATATATAATATACAGTAGATTTATTAGTGTTGTATTTTTTGAAATTTTATTTTCCTATAAATTTAAATGTATTTTTCCACATACAGATTTCGTTTAGTATTTGTCATTTTGACATTTTTATTCTGATAAGTTCGTTATATTAATTGGAACAGTAACCTTTTGAAGGACAAATTGCAAAAGTGATGGAGATTGAAGTAGAATGGCAACCCTGGTTCAAATGTCTTGCGACAATTCATTCAGTAACTTAAAAAATTCTATCTCCACAATCAAAAATGTTGTTACAAAATGAGAAAACATCATTTAAGCAAAAAGCACCTTGTATATTATATATGTATACTTCATTTAAAATCCATTAATGCATAAATCAAACCAAAATAAGAAGAAAAAAATTATGTTAAAACATTTTTTTAACCTAATTTAATGAAAAAATGTAGGTAAAAAGTAATAAAATTGAATATCTATTAATACACTAAACCAATAATCAAGCCTATATGAAATGAAATTTCAATAGTATAAATGATATATAATCTTTCAAGTCATTGTCTAACACCGACGAGGACAAGGATGACGACGACATCATAATTGCTAAGCTATGCACACTGGACAATAAATTATAGATAGATAAAACATGTTGAACAGTAAAAAATCTAATATAAAATGTAAATGTATATTTATTTATCAGATTCTTTGCAACTTACTAAATCTTTCGAATAATAGCAAAGAGTCTTCAGTCTGGTTTCGACTTCATCCATGTCATGATCACTTAACAGCTTCACAAATGAATCAGAAGGAACAATGAAACACACTGAAAACAAATTATTATCACATTAATGGTCGTTATTTCGTTTTTATGGTAAGTGAATATGATACTAAAATAGTTTTTGAGTTATTAGCAAGACAACTTGTCTTATTTAAATATAAATTTGTGGAATTAAACCATCCTTTTTCCACTCTCTGCCAGAACCCTCGGTCTTTCAAATCGGGTGCCACCACAATGCAGAGGTGTTCTGTAGTTGCAGTGTGTAAGTTTGTTTTATCCTGTAGGTTGGTATAACTTTACGTTTGGATGGTGTTCGCAGCAGTCTGGTAAAGTGTACTTGATTATTCCTATTTAGTGTGGTGGTTGTTGTATATAATTTTTCAATTTTTGTTTTACAAATATTTTTATTTAACAGGAATGACTTTATATTCTGAACAATATTGTCTATAATAATTTTTTTGTAAAACAAATATTTATTGAAATGTTAGTATAATTATGAAACAATTTTTTGTTGTATTCATAACTTTTACTCGGTCACAGCCCTAATTCGTTTAGAAATTTCCTCATACTGATTTAAATAATGAGTTGAGGGACGACGTACTTGTCCACACACTACTGTGCACTTTGGCATCGTAAGAAAGACCTCTTTTTTGGGAAAAAAAACAAGCCTAAATGAGGTGCATGGAAAGAGGTCAAATACATTGACAGGAATAGGATGTCGTATTGAGGAATCAAAGATACACCAAACTGTATTTCATGCAATGTCCCATAAATGGTTTCGCATTATCTAACTAAGTGTACTCAGTATTCAGTTAAAAAAGTGCATACTGTAGCCACCTTGCACCATATAAGAGTGGGTATTGGGGATGCCCAGGCAATGCATATAATACTGGGAGGAAGAAATAGTTGTTGCTTTTATTAAGGACACCAGAAATCCTCGGATTGTGTGACTGTGTTTGTATTTTGACACTTGAAGATTGTGTTTCGGGATTCCAAGTTTGATCTATGATTAAAATCAAGATTTCTATATTGTAATAACACAAAGTTTGAAAAAGAAGCAAAAATCCAAAACTTGCAAACAAACAATAAAATCTTTTTTCACTCTTAGTTAATATTGGACTTAAAGAAACGGGACGTGGTTTGTTTACCATCATATATTTAAAAAGATTTATCCATTTCATGATAAAATGTTTTAAAAACAGGAGAACGACTTCGGTTGATGTTGAACAAGGTATAGAATGTCATTGCAACTGATTTATCCTTTGGTTGAATTTAATAAACTTAATAAAATTTAATAAAAATAAAATGAACTTAATTGAACTTTGAAAATTTACTTAAAAAATTTATCAAACTTTCGCAAACTTAACAATCTCTCTTACCATCATAAATTTCAAGCAATTTTATCCATTTCATAATTGTATGTCGAGAAAAGGAAAACAGTTTGGGTTGATGTTGAGCAACATATAGAATGTCATGGCAGCCAATTTTTCCATTGTCTGAACTTAAAATACTTTCGTAAGTCTTCAAATCAATCATCAAATAATGTAGATTCTCAAGGAACTGAAATTTTTTAACTTTAAGATATGGGATTTACATTAAATCAATAAAACCCGTTATTATTATTATTTTATGTTAATCTTATAAATAATGTTTTATTATTATCATCATTAAAGCGATTATGACTGCCTGAGAATTGTAGTCAACTCAGCAGTGTTTTAATATTAATCTGCATAACCAAAAATCATCAGGACAGAAATGTGAAAAACCAATATTATGCTAATTTCAAATTAAATGATTCAGTCATATAATAGGCAGGATTACAGATTGTTGATGTAATGCCAGACATTATCAAAATTATAAAAAAAATATTTCTCTATCTGTACTCTCAAGCTTCATACTCTACACATGGATCAACATGACACAAGTGAGGTAACCAACATTCAAATAACAGAGCTTATCTCACTTTCTGCTATTGTTATTCAGTATTGAATATATCTCCACAACAAATTAGTCAGTTTTGTATACATCTCCACAGAAAAATTCAAAAACATAACATTCTATTGCTGATGAACACAAATAATCTCCTACATAATATCTATATACAGAAACAGAAAAATATCCTTCTAATGAAAGGTTACCTCACCATGAGAGAGACTTTGGTTCCATATTTTTAACAAATCATCTTTACCACAATTATCACAAACGGACCCACAGTCACATAACAACATAACATAAACACCTAACATAAACATATAACAACATATCATAAAGAACATAATCACAAATAAAGAATAGAACATAATTTTGCAACAACCACCAGAAATAGATCTTTCTGAAAGCATACTTTCCAGGGATGAAAAACTACACTTAACCTGACTGAAATGTGAACACCACCCAGACAGTGCTGAGCTTACCTATATGCTAAATAAGCTATAGCTTAGGGCCCCACACCATCGGGGGCTCATGTTTTAAAATATATCGTTATTTTAACACTAATTCATCAAAAAAGGGCTTCAAATTTCATATAGTTTAGGGCCTCAGTAGATGAAAGTCCGGCCCTGTACACAGACAAAAACATACCAACACAGAATGGACAATACAAACTCATCCCCACTCTTTCAACTACATATACATTATATAGTACAGCTTATACTTTCCTGGTATCATTTTCCCAGCAGAGACAACTCTAATCAAGTCTTCTCCGTTTTGAAAAGTCCGGCATCATCTAATACTGTATGATCACTAACCTTCAAATGATCGAAGCCCAAACGATTTATAATGAAATCACACTTGGCAGGTAAGTCTTCAAGAGGAAAGGCTGGCACGTTATTCAACTCTTTTCTTGGATAATAAATTGTTTTGAAGCCAAACCTAAGAGATAAGAAGAAAATATTCTATACACATGATTTAATCAACTGAATTTGAGTAACACCACTACTTTGTCTATATTTTAATTTACACAATTTTTGACAGAGGGCAGTAAATGACAAGACTAATGAAAAGCCACTTTAGATTGAACTCACGTCTGGTTAAAGGTGAGATAGAAAATGCACAAATGTAAAATATATGTTACTTTAAATAAAATTTGACGGTGCTTATTCTTTATTTTGATGGTATAAAATAATTTTTATGATTTTCTTTATATTGAAGAGGCTGAAATTGATTGATTGTTATACTAAAAAAAATATAAATGGCTTGTAAGCTCAGGAAAGAAATTAAGTATAATGAACTAGATATTAGAAATGTGGTAACTATTGTTGTAGTATTAATATTACAAGTACAGTACTGTAGAAAACAATCATAAAAGGAGCTCAAGAAAGATATAATTTGTTTTAACAATAAACTAAACCACATAAAAAATCACACTTAAAAAGTAACCTTTTGTGGTTAAAATAAAACCATAAAGACGAGATGTTATTGAATGTGATTTCAGCAATTAGTGTTTAACAAACTACATTCATTTTTACCAAAGAAAAAATCAGATTGTTCTGAAAGTATGGTTAATTAGTAAGCCCAAAGAGAAGAATACAATGTTGAAATCTCATAATAAGAAGCACATTAAGAAGAGAGGTAATTAGACATAGCTTGTCCGAAAAAACAACTAACATGAATTATTGTTAAATAAACTTTTTTCTAGAACTTCATAAAAATTCACAAGAAAACTTAATCAAAAACCTTAACCAAGAAATGGAACCAAGAAAAAACATTGTGACTAACATATGATGAAATCTTTAAAAGGATTTGCATTGGGAGATGTATGGAGATTACATTAGCATGTGCCATGTAAAATATTAATTGTCTTTAGCACATTGTAGAATATAAGAAATAAGCAGAATTTCATACAAATTCAGGAAGAATTAAAAAAACTTAAATTAATGAACATAGAGATGAATTTATCAAAGATTTCTTAAACAATAAAATTAATTGAAACATCTAAAAATAATGAAACAGTGAAGATTGCCAAACAAGGTGCTAAAAAACATTTTTTCATTGTAAAGAGGACATTCTTTTTTGAACGATTTCAAGTTTTTATTGCAGAAAAAGGTTATTTTGGGCTAATTTTTGGGTTAAAGAGGACAATGAATCTTAAAGGACAAAAACCCTGTTTTTAGCACCATGTCGCCAAATATTATAAAATAACAGATTTTGAAGAATAACTTTTTATTTGCAGTTTTTCAACTACTGAAAAGTTAAGAAATTATAGTATTTATGATAGATAAGAAAATTGTATTGAAATATTACAAATTTATCATTCATAGACCATAATAATGACATTCCTCCACCAAACTATGATAATTCTGAAATATACAAACAAAACTACTCAGACCAAGAAAGATAATCTATAAAATGTGTTGTTACTTATTTTCTTTCTACATAGATATTCTAATCTTGTCAATCATGGGTAATAACTAATGCGATTTACCAAGCATTATTTAATCTGTTTGTGAAACAAACATCCACAAATGATCAATCAATGATTCAAAAGGTTATTAATGTGAAAAAAATAACCTTTAATGTATGTATTTTAGTACTAAAGGTTATTAATGTGAAGATAAAAATTACCTTTGATATATGTATTTAAGTACAATAGTATTTAGTACAAAAGGTTATTAATGTGAAGATAAGAATTACCTTTGATATATGTATTTAAGTACAATAGTTCCATGTAGCTTCTGAAGAGACATGGACTGCACAGAACTTTCTTTAAATAACTCTGAACGAGGAATCTTCAAGATGTAAAATGCTCTTTTAATTGCGATGTCAAGGGATTCATTGATTTTTATGAAATTTTGATCTTTCAGTTTTGCAAAACTATATTTTTCTGTAATGTCCTTTATTCTGCAAATAATGGCTATATTTAATTTGTTTTATTAATTTATGTTTAAATATAATTAATTATTATTATTATAATTAATTATTAATTTAATTATTAATTTAATTATAATTAATTATTAATTTAATTATAATTAATAATTATTAATTTAATTATAATTAATCTATATTTAATTTGTTGTATTAATACATTTATTTATAATTTCAAATATATAAAAAATAAACATATTTTACAAATTTACAATTTTTAGACATTATACAAAGAATAAAAACCAAATAAAAAACAAAACTAACTTTCTAGAAGTGTCCAAATATATAAAATTAATTGCAAAATTATTTGCCAATATTTTCAACACCAGGAAGTGTTCCAAAGGTTGCTGCATTATGAACTTCACGTTGTATGAGATGTCAATGACAGGTACATGCAACTCCTATGGAATGAAAAAAGTTTAAAAAAAATATTATTTTTCTCATATGTTTATTTTTATTCTCTCATAAACAGGACGATACAACTAGTACATAGTTAAACCATATAGGTTTATAGTGGAGACATTTTAGAGAATAATTGCTCTAAAATCAACAAATTCATAAATGTAGTTGTTTTAACAAATTCCAAGTTTTAAAAAGAAAATTATTCAAGAAATGTTGTTCCTAAAACAAATATCTTTGATTTATTCCATCAAGACACAGAGTGGCCAAGGGATTAACTGAGATTCTTGAAATGAAGAACAAAGTTCTTTAGAAAATGCTTGAAGATGCATAAATTTTGAGATAATTATTTACTGAAGAAAATGTCGACTGATGACATAGCCAAACATTTTAAGACTCCTCTCTCCCCAAGAAAGAGGGGAATAGTGATAGTGTGGGCACAAAAGAGGGGAATAGTGATAGTGTGGGCACAAAAGAAGGGAATAGTGATAGTGTGGGCACAAAAGAGGGGAATAGTGACAGTGTGGGCACAAGAGAGGGGGATAGTGTGGGCACAAAAGAGGGGAATAGTGATAGTGTGGGCACAAAACAACTAAAAAATGTCCATCAATGGTAATTTTGATAAATTTATTCAGCCAATCACAACGAACTAGCAGTAGTGACATCATGGTCATGTGACTGCTTTGAATATGTTGGTTTGTCTATGGAAAGACAAACCAACCAACACATTTGAAGTAGTCACATGACCGTGATGTCATGACTGTCAGTTTTTTGTGATTGACTGAATAAATTCATCAAAATTAGAATTGATTGATGCTAATTAGTTGTTCTATGGTGTAGTCTTGTAGACGAACTATTGCGGTATCCTATAAATACCTACCATAATGGTTATAAATTAATTATCTATTTTCCTGTATTTTATAATAACAAACAGTCTACTTTCCTGACAACTTCTTTAAACTTAGCAGTCCTCTCACACAATATTCTATCATGAAAAATGTCTAAAAAGTACAAACCTGATAACTATACAATTTACCTTTAGGGTTCGTATTCTATCATCAAAATTGTGCAACATAGGAGCTCGTATAGTACATAAATATGATATGAGACGACTTAGCACATATCCTTTGTGAACATCAGCAAGCTCTTCTGAAATGTACAAATTAACATTTAAGTATTTCATTTGAGAAAAGAAAAATATTAAACTTTGTATTATTTTATTAAAATATTAAAGAGATTTCTTAAGTAGAATCTAATTAATTTTATATAAAACTATTTTTGATTCTTAAATACTTTTCTAGACTTAATTTAACCTCAATATTGTAATGCTTGAGAAATACAAGATAATAAATAGTTCATGAAAAAATAGAAGGTTAGAACTTTTAAATGTCACTTTAACTTTGCTATATTGAACTATTTAGTTGAATTAATTTTACAGCTATGTAATTAATAATAATAATAATTAATTGTATTTATATAGCCCCAAAAAATTTTAAATTTACTTAAATGTACTTTACAGTTTAAAAGGTTGAAATACACATACAATTAAAAGCAACAACTTGAAAACTAGTAAACCATTTTATTCGTCAAAAAATAGGTTTCAAGTAACTTCTAAAAAGTTTTAAAATTTAACTTACTTTATAAAAAAAAACTTACTTTACCTGGATAATATTTATGAACTATATACAGAGGATTATATCTTTTAGGTCCATGGAACTTGAAGTACTAAAAAAAGGAAAACTTTAATAGTAAACTAATATATGAAAATATTTTTCAAAATAATTGAATACCTGCCTTTCAACACCAAGTATAATTTATGCAAATAAGAAGTTTGATCATTAAATTATAATCTATTCTGTCACAAATAAAAACTTATCCATGGGTGATAAATGATAGACTATTCCAAGCACTAACAAAGAAAAGAAATACAAATTTGCAAGATCCAACACTGATTACAGAATAAAAAAACTTTGATTTATATTGCAAACTTCTATACTATACATCTTTGGAAACAGGAAAAACATATTTTTATGACAAATGTAATTGAACTATGGATAAGATTATTGTTATATGCAAGATCATTTGATATGTCCTCCAGCCTAACCAATCAGTGACTCAAATTTAATTTTTCAAAAATTGTCAAAATAATGTCAGGCACAGTTTACAGACCTTTCATTGGCTAAACTTCATTTTAACGTTCAATCTAATTTTATGCTACATTACTATTAATATTTAAATCATAATTGTAAACTAGTAATCTACGAACTGAATGGTTCAAATGTCTCGCGGCCATTCATTCAGTAACTTAAAAAAAATTCTATCTCCACAAATGTCAATCATAAATGGTGTTACAAAGTGAGTAAACATCATTTAATCAAAACCTTAGATACTATTTATGTGGTTATGTATCCATTGATGCATAAATCAAACTAAAATAGGAAAAAAAATTGTTAAAATTATTTCTAAGTTAATTTGATGAAAAAATGTAGATAAAAAGTGATAAAATCAATTAAAAATACCTAGCAATATATTATAACCAATAACCAACCCTATATGAAAAGAAATAATAACAGTATAGATGATATATAAGCATTGAACTCATTTTCTAACATTGACGACGACGAAGACAATGACATCGGAATTGCTACACTTATGTAGAGCTTTGCTATTCATGCCCGAGAACAAAAAATGATAAGACTTACTGGGGAAGTAGGGCTTAAATATGCAAGAGTTGTTTTCAAAAAGTATCTTTTGATTTTATTCTGAAAAAACATCTTTGGTCTCCAATTCTCTTAGCAATTCAATCCATCTGTGAAATATTAGTATTATAAAAAGTTTTTATATTATGAAAGGTTTTATGTTGCATGATCATTGCTTTAAAATAAAAATAAAAAATGTTTAGTCTACTTGGAAACTAGTAATCAACGAACCGGACGGTTCAAATGTCTTGCGATGATTCATTCAGTAACTTTAAAAAAAATTCTCTAAAAATATCAAATTAAAAATGGTGTTACAAAGTGAGAAAACATCATTTTAGAAAAAAATCACCTTAGATACTTTTCATGTGTACTTCATTT